>JAHWFP010255558.1:0-18509 GCA_023313725.1 Lithobius niger
AAAAAAAAATCAAACCATTTTTAAAGTCTCAACAAACATTAGCAATAACATTCAACCACCCCTCAGCTGCCACCAGACACCTTACTGAAATCACATCTTTAAAAAGTTACTCATCGCAAACACATCAACAGAACACCACTTTAAAACACAAATTCCAACTTTCAAATCGGCCATGTGGCTGTTGGAGAAACAAACTGCGCCGGAGGTCCATCGTCCACGTTGTGTTTAAGGCTTAGACAACTTACGCTGTTGTGACGAACTTGACACCATGATATACACGTGCACGTATTGCTCAAATGCTTGCTGGGTACGTATTCATTTTTAAGCGCTCCTGTATTTGCCTCCCAAATCCTGAGTCTCCCATCAGGGCTACAATAAGCGACACTCTCTCCTCCCGGGCAAAAAGCAATCACTCCTCGGACGGCCGCCATTACAAAATGAACCACGTGGGAACAAGTGCGCAAGCGCGACGGAAGTAAATACAAGGTCAGCTGAGATAGCGCCTAGAGTGAATTCAGCCAATGCCTAATACATAAAGGCTGTCTGCGCAAGCCCCAAAGGAGGCTAGTAAAATCAACCACACACGCCGAAGGACGTAAAGGTTGTTAGGTCCTGCCGTCTCAATTCCAAGCGGCAAAGTTGCACACCACTTGACAAGAGTTCTAAATTCTGCCACCTGATGCCGGCACTTGGTTTACTTCCCGCGCCGCTATTTGTGTTTCCTTCTTGCAAACATTGTGGAAGGTAAAGCATTTACGGCCTTTACTTTTTGGTGAATTTGATTCTGCTAACTGCATAGTGCACAAACGTTGCGCCACAGCACGTAACCAGTATTGACAAAAACGCACTCCGATTGCACTTTGTTCAACTCATTTCGCGTTGTACTTATACCTTTCTTGCACTCCACCGAATCTTGCGCTTTTCAAGAACATTTCTTCTGTAAACTAGGAAACTCAATAGAGCAGTGACATTTGCCGCCATATTGGCACCAGTATGGGTTTTGGAGGGCATAACTACAAGGTGCACTACATAAAAATGGAGGGAAAAACATCGGAAGAGCGGATTTCTTAGGCTTAAAAAAACGTTGTTTTCTCCAACAATAAAAATCGCGCGTTTTAGGTCTAAGAAATCACTCTTCACAGCATCGGCTTCAGTATCACGGCCTTCTGAATCTCTCTGCAGTGCCCCTTGCAGCTAACCCGTTAAGGCTCCACCATAGAGTTATACACAATAATACTATGTCGTGTGTCACTGCACTATAGGAATGCCTCTTCGAGTTATCACTTCTATATCATTTCTCTAGCGTAGGGAATCACTACGGAGCCCTATACAGGACATACACATAAATAAAAATTATGTTTGTTATCTCGACATAACAAATCTTATTTTTATTTTTCGGTATGTCTGTTCCACGGCTTCGTACTAAGAAATAAAAATTAGGTTTGTTATGTTGAGATAACAAAGTATATTTGTTATGTCGAGATGTTATCTCGAGATAAAAAAGTTTGTTATGCCAAGAATTAAAAATTAGGTTTGTTATCTCGACATAACAAATATAGTTTGTTATCTCGATATAACATATACAGTTTGTTATCTCGACATAACAAACCTCATTTTAATTTCTTAGTACGGAGCCGTGAAACAGACATACCAAAAAATAAAAATAAGATTTGTTATGTCGACATAACAAACTTAATTTTTATTTTTGTGGATGTCCTTAACAGGGCTCCATAAATAACACGTAGTTAGCATCACTGAAAACAGCATCGCAGGCAAAAAGGCAAACTAAATCAGGTTTTTTTTTGTGTGTGAGCAGCAAATCAGTACCTTCCTAAACGACCGAACAGAGTGAACAGAACGCACCACTGTTAGAGACAGTTTGGCTCCAAACTTGACGTCGCGCGTGCGCAGTGATGTTGCGTCAGCCGTTTAGTACCTTCCGAAACTGCAATCACAGCTTAGCAAAATCAACAAGCTCGACAGAGCCCTCGTTACGTCATACCTTTAACGTGACTAGATGTGGCTAATTGATTGGACCAGGCTACGCTAATGGATATAACCACGGGCTAGCAATGCCAAATTGCAAACCATCTCTGGGAGGTGGTTGCTAGTGTTGGAGCTTTTGAGCATGCGTGAGGTACCGGAAACACATTCATCGCTGAAGATGGTTGACGTAAGCAAGCCACATCAAAATGTTTATAGTAGGGAATGAGCAGAACTGTCACCAACAGTGGTGCGTTTGGTTCGTTCTGTTCGGTGCTTTAGGAAGGTACTGTATGACTCTCCTCATTGAGTTAATAAATTATATAGGGCTCTCCTCCCGTTCGCACTTGCGCGCCGCCCACCAGAGAGAACCTGAAGTAAATGGGTAACTATATTACTTGTAGTAAATGTAGTTATTCTAGTAAATGATAAGTGACCCGAACTAGAGAATTGGATTGAGTGACGTGGCAATTCCAAATAGTGCTACTGCTTTTCTTTCTTCCATGATACCACGTCCTTAGGACACTCTTGCAGTACCTTCCTAAAGCCCCGAACAGAGCGAACAGAACGCACCACTATTAGAGACAGTTTGGCTCCAAACTTGACGTCGCGCGTGCGCAGTGATGTTGCGTCAGCCGTTCAGTACCTTCCTAAACTACAATACAGCTCAACAAGCTCAGCAGGGTATTCGATACGTCATACCTTCACCGCGACCAGGCCTGGCTAATGGATTTGACCAGGATTGGCTAATAGATGTGACCAGGCGAGAGCTATGCCAAATTGCGAACCATCTCAGGTAGGTGGTTTGCTGGGGTGGAGGTTTGAGCATGCGCGAGCTAACAGTTTTGACGAAACAGATTCATCGCTTACGATGTTGACGTCAATCAAGTCGCATCATCACGGATATTAGCAGGGAATGAGCCAAACTGTGACCAACAGTAGTGTGTTTGCTTCGCTCTGTTTGGTCGTTTAGGAAGGTACCGTGGTTTATACCAATAAACACAGATCTCTCACAGTGGGCCTTGAAATAAATACTGTTCATTTCGAGTATTCGGAATTTGTAGGAGAAATAATTAGGAACTCATGAAACTGAATTATTCTATATGACGTGCTGGTGGCAAAAAAGGCTGTTCTTGAGTCCCTGGAGGAAATCAAGGAACGAGACGAGAGGGAGTTGAAAAAACCAACCTCATTGTTTTTGGGGTTCCGGCTTCAACCAGGGAACTACCCGCTGAAAGGATCCAGGAAGACAGATGTAACCTCATTGCTTACATCAAGGAAAAGTTAGGGGTTGACCTTGGGGTGGGTGATATTGGACATATTTCCAGATTAGGGCTGGCGAAAGCCGGAATTTGCCGCCCAGTGAAAGTTAAACTGAAGGATCTTGCGGCCAAGATTCACATCCTTAAAGGTGCTAGGAGACTGACATCTGTTGGAGATAGAAGGGTGGTCAAGCATGACTTCACACCAAAACAGAGAGAAGAAATCAAGAGGAAATGGGAAGAGCTTCAAACTAGTGATGGTGTTAATGAACGAAGTATTGTTATTATTAGCGTTGATAAAACCTCTGAGTCATCCAACTGACTGCATATCGACTACCTAAGAGTGATGGTTGTTAACTTCCAGAGTCTAAAAAATAATCAAGTGGTGGTTGATCTATTAATCAAAGAAGAAAACCCGCAGATCATTATTGGCACCGAGACTTGGGTTCTTGAGGACATAAACACTACTGATATTCTTATGTCAGACTTTGACGTGTACGGAAAGGATCGGCCCAGTACGGGAGGCGGAGTGATGATTGCTGTCAGCAAGGTGATTGATAGTGAAGCAGTAGTTTTGGAGGATTGCTGTGAAGAAATTTGTGGCTGTTGGATTGGTAAGAAACATAATGGCTTGGCAGTTTTCGGTTTGTATCGTACAAGGGCGTCGATTTTTCTAAAGTTGTGGGGGGGGACATAGTAGTAGCGCCAACCAACTCCAGTGGGGGGGGGGGGAGAAAATGAAAATTTGCTGTTAAAATATGTGGTACTTTAGCAGAAACCCAGCGAATCCAGCTAGGGGGTCAGGGGGAGCGCTGTAAGCTCCCCAGCGGGGTCCCCCGGAAGCTGAAGCATTTTACGCTATTTGAGAACCTATTTTCGGCTTTCCGAGACACGTTTGCAACGCATTGTTTAGCAAATTTCGTTTGCAACGCATTGTTTAGCAAATTTCGGATGCTTTACGTAAAAATTCTTTAGCATGAGAGGTCGTAAAAACCAGTAATTGTTAACAAAATTCCGTTTTTTTATACATTTTATTTACAAATTAAATTCCCTGATGAATAAATTTTTTTTTAATATTATTAAATTAACACTGACAATTTAGGTTTGAAAAGTATTGTTGCTTACTTTTCAAATGGTGGAAGATTTAGCTGACGTTCCTGAATTAACTGAGAATTAACTGAGAACTGAAAAAGAGGAAAAGAGCTACTAGCAAATCAAACCGGCAACTTAGTCTTCAATTTTGATTCTTTGCTCGGTTTTTATGGAGTTATTGGTATAGACTTCAACTGACGAAAATTTGGAAGGAAAGCTTAACTAGTTTTGCTGTGTTCAAATTTATCTGATGTTTCGGCTAACCATAGCAAGAACAAACTAACCACCAGGCGACTTCAGTTGGCGTTTCGTTGACAATCAAAGTAATTTGAAATCGGATACTCCTTTATCTTTCGTTTAGCTCTGAGCTCTTCCTGTTTTGACTAGTTGAGCACTAAATTACATTTTCACTACATCGGCGGGAGTGGAAAAAAAGCCTCACAAGCACTACATACCGAGTAGGGTTACGCAAACACAGTCGGAAAGTAGTTCGAATTAATAGACAGTAAATAAAGTTTAGATCTATAAAGCGACTAATAATGAAATTTATGTGCTTCAATTGTTTGTGTGATGTTCTTTTTTTTTTACCATAAAATTGTTTTACTTTAAATTAAAATTTTTATAGAATTAAAAACACCTATTTTGCTACAGCGGAGTGATATGCTTACATCCTCCATTTACCGTTAATCCGTTATCTTTGTGACTTGGCCTTGCAACTTAAATTCTTAACTTCATTACTCCTCTGTATTAGGAACTGATGACTCATAATATTTGATGACCTGATTCATGCAATTGGGGAAAACGAAAGTACATTTTCTTGTTTCAAACTCGACGTGGTAAGCGTGATAAATAGATACTCATTTACAGCTTTGCAGCCTATTTTGTGGGGGGGGACGAAGCCCTCAGTGTGAAAACGTGGGGGAGGGGGGACGGCCCCCCTCGTCCCCCCCTGGATCGACGCCTATGGTATCGTACCCAACAAAATGACTCGATGCTCAAAGTTCTACAAACCCGTCTTAGGACTGTGATGGCAAATAGAAAGTTGAAATAATTGTTGGAGGTGACTTTAATCTCCCTGACGTTACATGGAGCCAACGTGTTCCTGTTCTTAAAGGTGCCTGTCCTCTTTTCACTGAGTTGCAGGACTTAATGGCTAATTTCTCGCTGGAACAACTTGTGACAAAACCCACTAGTGGGCAAAACTTTTTGGATCTTCTTTTTACCTCGTTTCCTGATAAGTGCACTGACAGCTTCGTCAGAGAAGGAATCAGTTACCATCAGATTGCTATTGTTGAGATGAATGTGGATATCAAGCGTAGGTCAAGTAGGAAGTACACATTTTATGATTATGCGAGAGCTGATGTTGAAGGTATGGAGAGAGAGTTGGAAGAAAGATTTGAGTCCTTTCGTGAGCATTTTCCTGATAGGTCACTCGATGAGAACTGCTCACTTTTTGAGGGAGGATGTAAAATCTGTCATTATGAATCATGTCCCCAAAAGGGAAGCCATTACTCGTGGAAACAAGCCCTGGATCAACAAGTCTCTTATCAAAGGTATGAATAAGACAAACATGCTTAGGAAGACCATCCGTAGGTTGGGAAAGACTGATGTGATGCTTGAAAGACAAAGAACTGCGGGCAAAAAATTCCAGTGCCTACAAAACTGCAAAGCAGCATTTTTATAGCCATCTAAATACTAAAATCGCAGACTCGGCCAGGGAATTCTGGAAGCACGTCAGATTGATGAGAAAGGAGGAAAGTCAGTATCCTGCAATGGTACTGGAAAATGATGTCGTCCTCTCTGATGATTTGGAGAAAGCAGAAGATTTCAACAAGTACTTTGTGTCAGTGTTCCAGCGAGAAGAAATTAGGGATCCCTTGCCTTTCTTTCCTAGTAGAACTGATTCCCGAATGCCGAACATTCACATTACCAAAGGGGCATTGAAAACTTATTCAGGATCTCGATCAAACCAAGGCCTGTGGTCCTGACGGCATTACTGCTAAGATGTTTAAGGTGACAGAGAATTGGAGTTCTAAGTACTGTACCTTACTAAACTCTTCACACTGTTTATTGAATCTGGTGTGCTCCCAAAGGTTTGGAAAAGGGCATCTGTGGTTCCTATATTCAAAAGCGGTCAGAGAAATAAGTTGGAAAATTTCAGGTCCATTTCTTTGCTCTCAATCCCCTCGAAACTGTTGGAGCATGTTATTGTGAGTGCCACCATGAAGCATCTCTCTTTAAATTTTTTGATCTCAAATTGTCAGTTTGGTTTTCGTCATGGTGCCTCTACTGAGCTCTTACTGATTAAACTAGTTCATGAAATTACTAGAAGCATGGATGAAGGAGACCGTTCCAATGTTATCTCTGTTGATCTGAAAAAGGCCTTTGATGTTGTTCCTCACAAGTTACTTCTACATAAGCTCAGGGCCTATGGACTTTCTCAGGAAGTTTTGGCATGGTTCAAAGACTATCTATTCGAACGCAGTCAATTTGCTAAGATTGAAACTCGCATTTTCTCCAGCGATGCGAAGGTTTGTTCTGGAGTCCCTCAGGGGTCTATTTGTGGCCCTCTCCTTTTCTTGTTGTATATTAACGACATTCCGGGCAACCTATCTTCTGAGTGTGAGATGTTCGCATATGATTGTACTGCACATAGGTCTATCAAGTCCATCGAGGTTGAGCTTGCACTTCAAGATGATTATATGAAAATAAACGAGTGGTGCGGAACTTGGGGTATGGATATTAACGCAACAAAAACCAAACTCATGGTGTGCTCAAGGCAGTCTGGTCTTGACTTGCAGTTACCTGCGTATGGTCTGCCAGGTGAAGAGCTTGACAGGGTTGCTAGTATGAGATGCCTAGGAGCTGTTATCGATGAGAAGATGACCTGGGAGGAGCATTATAACAAAATTGTTGCCAAGGCATCTCAGGTGTTGGGCTTTGTTGCTCGGACTCTTAACGGGGCTGGACCAGATACAGAAGCTGTGGCTTACATGACTTTGGTCAGGCCTCACCTTGAGTATGCATGTGGAGCCTGGGACTACTACAGGAAGTACGACATAGCTGACCTTGGGGCAGTACAACGTCGTGCTGCAAGAACTGTGAATAACCGTTGGGGTCAGAATGTGTGGGTTACAAATTTACTGAAGGATCTCAACTGGCCATCCTTGGAGACATGCAGGAGGGAGCACAAACTGTTTCTCTACTACAAGATCAGGAAGGGCCTCACGGTTCTGTACGAGAATAAGTTTATTTTCGCACCTCATTTTTGGGGGGAAAATGACCATGCTGCAAAGAATGGGCTCTATCAATGTAAAAGAGACTATTTCCATCATTCCTTCTTTCCACGCTCTGTTAGGGAGTGGAATGCGCTTCCGGACCATGTTGCATGTTGTGTTAGTAAGGCGGCGTTTAGGGCTGATATGGTGAGAGGGAGGAAGCAAATTGAGTGCGTGTCGCATGTGTAAATTTTTGCCTTTGATCATTGTTGTTTTCTTTTTGTTATTGCCATGGAACCTCCGGGTGGGGCAATTAAACACTTAAACCACTTAAACCACAAACTTAAACCACTAGATGGCAGCACCCCGCTTGACACGGTACAACCATGGAGGAAACGTTGAAAGGGACATAGTTCCGGTGACCGTAAGATATTTACGCAAGGTAATTTTACGTTAGGGAGCATCCATAAGTTACGTAACGCGTAAGGGGGGGGGGGGGGGAGGTCAATGTGTCGTTACGAATTGTTACGGAGGGGGAGGAGGTAAAATGGTTGTTGCGTTACAAACTGCTAATGAACTTAATAAATAAACCAATGAAAGCAACAGGAAACAGGTTTTTTTTCCATTTATTAACATCTTTTATTTATTAATTAATGGAAAATATTTTCTTGGATTTATTAATGACAATTATAAATCGTCTGAAGTATGCAGCTTTTTATTTCATTACTCCCTTTACGTGCAAGTATTACATCGTCAAGAAATTGGCCATTTTCAATCCCCCTCCCCCCTCGTCATCAGTTGAATAACCCGCCTCCAGCATTACGTTATTTCTAACTTTATGCCCTCCCCCCATGCTGAGAACTGGTGCTTTTCCTGTATCTCCACAGTTTTCTGATTACCTTTTTTTTTTCGTATTTCCACCCTTTACATTTTGTTTGACTGGGGTAGCAGTGCTGACGTCATCACTGGCCACCACCCCCTCCATCCCTCGTCAGCAATTGTCACAGGAGGGCTAACCCACCACCCCATCATTCTTTATTTCGTTATGATGTATACTAGAACGGTCCCCAACTCCAAATATGGGCCACGCATTAGTTCGTCATCCAAGCGTGCTTCAGTTGATGCTGGAAGTGGTTACACAATTGGAATCATGGACAATTATTCATCCCCTATTTTTTCCACGTTATTTTTACCAAGCAGAAGTTAGAAACCACGAGCAAGACACAACAAAAAAAAAAGTCCGTAAGTTTTGTTGGGAGACTACTGAACCTAAAAGTCGATAAACAACCAGCAAATATTGAACTTCAAATTTTGCGTTTCGAAATGGTGACGCCCTCCAGATGCGATCTGTGCACTAAAATTGTTGCCCCTAACATGTCAGTATAGATTCTACCAGGAGCGACATAAAGAGAGCCCCGTAGCGCAGGACGGAGTGTCCCATGATAATATTACCGCATCTTCCATATCTCATTCAGGGTTGTGACCCCCATGCAGCCAGTTATGGAACGATTGGTCGTAACAATTTTCTGGGATAAGTATAACACACGTAAAAAATACGCTGCGTAGGTTTTAACGCAATAGATATGTGCCAAAAAATTCCACTCGTGCTACGATTACATCAGGCATGAGTGCAATAGCGTTGAAAACTAGAATTATATGTACCTGATCGCATTGAAGCTCCGGTCCAGAAACAGAGCCTGTAAGAAAACAATAAGCAGAATGCTAATACCAAACTTCGCCAGTGCAAGCCAGACAGCAAACATCCCTGTCGTAGGCAGCTTTTATATCAAGGGAAACAGCAGCTAATAGTTGACCCGATGTCCGAGCTTCTCTAACACCAGAATTCAGCAAAAGAACCCCAGTTTGTTCACTCCTACCGCGCCGAAAAAACCAAACTGAGCCAGATGTAATTCATTCTTGCTTTCTATAAACCAGGAAAGTCTATTGGCCACCATGTTCTCTAGCAATTTGCAGGCACACAGAAGGAGGACTATGGGATGGTAACCATCCAACTTAGATTTATCGCAATCTGCTTTGGGAACAGGAACCAAAACTCCATTCCTCCGGTACTACACCGTCACACCAGGCTCAATTAAAAATAAACAAAAGCATGCTGACTTTTGAACCGGTGTCGCACAATGGACATCGCGGAAAGAAATCCTGTCCAAGCTTCGTGCACCATTCAAAGCAGCTTCAAGTTCATCCAGGTCGTAGCCCACACCCAGACAACAGGAAGCAGTCGGCGTGTAAGAAAGGGCTGATCGTAGCAAGCCCTCCTCATAGAAACTAGCAAAATGTGGGTTTAAAGCCTCAATGTTAGAAAGGCTAATTGGTGCTATCTGCGTGCCACAACCAATGCACCACACTCCCAGAACACGAGCCTTGAGCCTTGTCACCAAGCTCCACGTAACTGAAAATGTAGTAGAATGTGGAAGACAGATGCACAAACGCATCCACAATTACCTCTTTGCCCCTCTCAAAACGAAACGAGCCACCCTGACTTACTGACGATGTCGCAATCACCTATCCTCTGTTCTGTTATGTAGGTAAAACCTGAACGAATTTTTACGTGCACAGATTGCTTTCTGGCAGTTATCATTCCACCACAGACGCTGTGTGTGGCCCGGCACATGCTTCTTCTTTATAGACTTACGCATACCCTTACACCACGCAGAAAAGCTACATGATGCTAAATTACACAAAAGCTACAGTACGTATCAACAGGAAAACAAGCTTGAGATTTGGGTAATCGGGGTCGCTTTCTCACCGAACGATTGACCACCACCCGAGACCACTGATCACTGCCACGATCGTCATCTAATACAACCACAACCGAATACCAGAAATACATCTTGTACAAATGACTAGATATAAAGCAGATTTCTGGTAGATGCCTCCGTGAGAACATCGGAGACGCATCATATCATTAAGAATCACCAGGATTTTTGAAAGCAAGGGAAAAGAAACAATGGCGTCCTTCCGAGACTGCAAACGACGCAAACGACATTGGGGATATTGAGCATTCTGATCTTTGCATATGATACATGACACCGGAAACGAGTTCAACCATGATAACCAAGTTGTAGTAGAGAACCCTCGGACGACCGTAAACCACTGCCTACGTGATCCAACAACGCTGACATGGACTTTGACACTTAACGGTGCCTGTTCACCATTATGATAGTGTTGCCCATATCCTAAACACAGCATCCTCGTCCCAGAGTCTCTGTCATCCAATAGGCTGATGTGGGTCACCTGATCTCATTCTAGGGTGCTGCATCTAGGAGTTGTAAAGGTGCCTTTAAAGTGGTGCTCCCACGGACTGAAAATCGTACGAAAGTAACGCGGTGTCGTCTTGCGGCAGTGATATTGTTAAACTCTACTGATTGCTCCCAGGTGCACAAGGACATACCAAATTTTCACTCAATAATTAAGGAGATTCGTGACTTGTTTGTTTTGTTAAAAGAAATGACATTGTGCATTCATTCGCTTGATGCAAGTAAGTGGCTATATAGTTTTAGACAGCGTGGTGTCCAATCATTTCGTCACATCCACATTTGTCACACCCAATTCGTCACTCACTATTCGTCACACTCTAATCATCACACTTATTTCGTCATTGATTCAGTTCGTCACTCCAATTACACGTCACACGCTACTCGTCATACACTGCTCGTCACGCTCATTTTGTCACTGGATCCATTCATCACTCCAACTATATGTCACATGCTATTCGTCGCATACTATTCGTCACGCTCATTTCGTCACTCACTCACT
This sequence comes from Lithobius niger, assembly GCA_023313725.1. Taxonomy (NCBI): domain Eukaryota; kingdom Metazoa; phylum Arthropoda; class Chilopoda; order Lithobiomorpha; family Lithobiidae; genus Lithobius; species Lithobius niger. Next base: position 11,333 of record JAHWFP010255558.1, read on the forward strand.
TCGTCGCTCCAACTATTTGTCACACACTATTCGTCACACACTACTCATCATGCGCATTTCGTCACTCATTCAGTTCGTCACACCAACTATACGTCACATTCTGTTTGCCACACACGGTTCGTCACACTTATTTCGTCACTTATTCAGTTCGTTCAGGGCCGGATTTAAGCTCTTGCCGCATGTAGGCCCAACCGTACTGCCGCTTTTCAATGCCTCCAAATCTTTTCGTCCCCCAGACTCTTCCGGAGTGTTTAATTTAACGCTCCACCCCCTCCCCCCCAATCCAGCACCTTTCTTAATTTGTATGTTCTGTGGAATCTATGGAAAACTGGTAGGGCAAAAATATCGTAAGTAACCTATTTCCGTTGCCCTCTGACCTTAAATTAAGAATTTTTAGGGATTTGCTTACTAGGGCCTTATCCCTTTCTTCTCTGTCTTTTGTACTGAATGCTGCACAACCAACCCAACACAAAGTGGCCATGCAATCGTAAAAAACGTAACTCCGTTTTAAAGAAAAGTGAGTAGGGCATACTCACGTATATAGCACCAATCCTGCACTTAATCAGCTGATACGACATTGAGTTAATGGAGAAATAATGTCGAATTGTTATACCCTGAACAGATATTCGAAAAAAAAAATAAGCTGTTGTCAACTACAAAATCTGTCTATACACTGTAAATCTGTCATGGCCGTTTGCCGTGACGTCACCATGAGTTAGCCAATGACGAACGAGAACAACAGCAGTTTGGCCGTCTGATTGGACTAGCCCAGTCACGTGATATGCACGTCACAGCAAACAGCCATGGCGCGTGGTATAGGGGACGGGATTTCTAAGTCATAAAATCCATCTTTCCTATTGGTTGTTGGACCAGAACAATAGCGCTACTCCTCCCACTTGCCGCGAGTATTTCAACAGGCTCGGATAGTTGGGCGAGCTCACACGCTAGTTGGCCAATGGAGTGACAGACCTGGAGTAAAAGGGTTGAGGGTTGAGGGTTGCAGACACAAGCTACTAGTTAGTTCTGATGTTGACATTTGTTCAATTCGTCGTTACCGTAATCACTCCTGGCTGAAAAAATTAATTAAAGAAGAAGGCAATGCTCCAAGTTCTGTTGCCAATAGGATTAACCTTGGCGGCATTTCCCTGGTTGAATGATATCACTACTTTCAAATGCCGACCCGTTTTGGAAATGTGGCAGTTTCTCTTATACCAGTATTGGTTTTGGGTGCATGGTTATCACAACTTTCATAGGACTGTGAAGGTAGGAAAGGACTTATCTTCAAATCTCTTTTTTTTTCCTGGAGGAATTTTATGTCTATAAATTTTCACACTGAAAATTTAATCGTAACTAATCAACAATTGCAGTGACAATAACAATTAATGTATAATCTACTTGGTGGATCATCTACTTGGCGGCGATGCACTAGCGTGTGGCTGGATTAATCAGCAAACTTGGCGAATTACCAAGATATACTTCTAAAAAAAAAAATGTCTTACTTGCTTGGACCTTGTGCTTGCCATCTACATTTTGTTTCCAACTCGTCTAGCAATAAAATATACCCAGTCTCTGAGTGAGCATTGTTCTTTTCGTGAGCCAATTCAATGCAATTCAATTCAATTGGCCACACTGGCCATATGCCATATATCAAAACGAACCAAACCCAAACAAACATATCGAAACACATCCAAACAAATCGTAACAATAACAAGAGTGTGCTCAAACGATAAGCGTATAACACTTAAAGTGGCACTATCACCGATTGAAAGCAGACGAAATTTGATAACATCTAGCGCTATGTAGTACCATCTAGCTCTTGCTTGGACCAAGCGAAGGAATTCATATCGGCATTTCTTTTAACGAAACAAACAAGCCACGACATCGTTAATTATTTAGTGGAAATTTGGTTCGTCCTCATGCACCTGGGAGCAAGCTATAAAGGTTAACAATATCATTGCCGCTAGATGGCGCCACGGTATTTTCAATCGGTGATAGTGCCACTTTAAGCATGTTATAATAGACTGTTGAATGACAATACAAACAATGGTTGCAACAATAATTTTGGATTTACGGGCCACTTCAGGGCCCCGTGCTTCTAGCTGCAACCCTCATTTTACAAAAAGGCACTTCCCCATCCGACTCTGTACCTGTCTGCAAGAAACTTAGTTTGCCAACTTTCCGTAGCGAGCTGTACACAGTGTACAGTGTCTTCATACCTAGCATAGGGGCCTGGAACACATCAAAGTAAAGGGCCTGGAACTAACTACGCCACCGGGCCAGCCTACCTCGAGTGAAATTGTAGAAAGGTTACACTGTGTTGTAATATTCATCGGCCACAATTGTACTTAACGGATTGGTTCATTCATTAATCCGGGCTGCTTACGTGTGAATGTTTCCCTGTCTAAGAGGCTGACAGGCTTGCGCTACAGTGCTCATGCTCCGTGCTAATTGCCGTTTGTTTGGAGCTGTTGTTTGTTGGAAGCATAAAAAACACATTAATAAGTCCTCTAAGGATCTTGTATACTAAAATTAGATCGAACCTCAACCTACGGAGTTCCAACAGCTCCAGGCCTGATTTTTTCAGGCGCTCGCCATAGTCCAAGTTCCTGAATCCTGGTAGGCTTTTTGTAAACCTGCGCTGAGTTTTCTCGATGAGATCAATGTCTCCAACCAAGAAAGGGGACCAAACCGGGGTGGCGTATTCAAGGATAGGCCGCACGAAAACCTTGAATGCCCAGACCTTAGTTAGAACATCACCAGAAATAAAGCAGCGATGTACAATGGCCGATCTAGAATATGCAGAAGCACGTATTTTCCTGCAATGGAGGGATGATTTTAGATTGCCAGAAAACCAAATACCAAGATCACACACTTCAGAGGATGAGAGAAGTGGTATCTGGTCAAGAAAATACCGATTACATTTATTTTTATTTCCAACATGGAAAATACAGCACTTCTGAGCTGAAAGTGGGAGTTGCCATATCTGGGACCATTCCGCAACATGGAGGATCTGGGATTCCAGGACAGGGGAGCAGGCCGCGGAAAGCAACTCAGTTCCAATCTTCAAATCATCAGCGAATTTATACCCAAAACAATCGTCATTAGGAAACTGCAGGTCGTTGATGTAAATTAAAAAAAGTAGAGGTCCCAAGACAGACCCCTGAGGGACACCACAAGGCACCCGCACCCAGGAAGAAACTGAATTCTCAACAATCACCCTCTGAGTGCGGGTTGTCAAGAAAGCAGCAAGCCAAGATTTAAGGTCCCCAGTAATACCACAGCCATTCATCTTAAGGAGCAACTTACGATGTATGACCGATTCAAAGGCTTTTTTAAAATCAAAGTATACTGTGTCGCATGGGACCCCTTCGTCAAGGGCACTGGTCCATCTGTCAAGTACAGCGAGCAATTGGTGGGTAGAAGATCTGGATGGGAGGAAACCGAATTGGTCCTGAGTAATTACGTTGTTCATTTCGAAGAATGGAATCAAAATGTCTCTTAGCAAGGATTCCATAACCTTGCATGCAACACATGTTAGAGCTATAGGCCTATAGTTGAGAGGGTCAGAGGAAGAGCCCTTCTTAAAAACAGGAATGACGTTTGCAGTGCACCAAGCCTTTGGCAGTCTTCCCTCGGTGTAGGAACATGAAAAAAGCCTAGAGAGGGGGACACAAATCTCCCCCGCCAATTCTCGAAACAGGTAGGCAGAGAAACCATCAGGACCACAAGACTTACTTGGTTTAAGTTTTTTTAAAGTCCGAAAGACCAGATCCGCGGTGAAGGATGCCTGAGGACATGAAATAGAATGATCCGGAAGCTGGTGACAAGGACAAACAGGATTACCATCATCGAGTATAATGTTTGATGCAAAGGTATCACAGAGAAGCTGTGCCTTTCGTTGGGAATCAGTAATGAAGGATGATCCTGATTTAAGGGGTGGCAACTTGCGAATCTTAGAGTTTAATCTCCGATAAAGTTTAAATAAAGATGCCTGGTTGCCCTCTCGTATTGTAGCCACCTCCTGGTACTTGTGCCATGCTTCAACTGAGTCCGAATACTTTTTGCGAGCATCGCAATAGGCAGTAACTGTTTCCGGGTTCCTACAGGACTTAAGCCGATGCCAGCATTTCAGCTTCAGTTTACCAAGCTTAACAATGTGGCACGGTAAAACACCTTCCCTCTTGGGACGTGGTCGAGGGGGGTCACGGCTAAGCTCGATGTGGCCAGCGAGAACCTGCTGAAAACATGACCAAGCCTGCTCAATGGAAGGATGAACATTAAAAATAAGTGCATCCCAATCTACATGTAAAAGAGAACTCCTTAGAATGTCGAGATTGATGTTCCCCTTAACTGGATCAGAGGTATGTAGAGGCGATCCCTCAGAACCAGTGAAAGACAAATTTACTGAAAAACATACCAAACAGTGGTCGCTGCTTCCGAAATGTGGTCCAACCCAGAGGTCGTAAACAAGACGCTCGTCATCTGTAAAAATGAGGTCAAGAATGTTATCCCCCCTTGTGGGCCTGTCCACCAATTGGTTTAAGCCAAGAGGCGATATTAAGTCCAGAAAATACGCATGATGACGATCCCGAGCGCAATGCCGATTCCAATCAACAGTAGACAGATTGAAGTCGCCCAGTACTACGTTTGAATGACTAGGGTTAATTGCCTCCACAATGAATTCGCACACGTTTAGGATATCACAATCCAGATAACTGTTTGGGAGATATCCCAGGACGAAGGTGGTGAGATACGTAGGTAAGGAAACAGCAAGACATTCCGCAATTACTGAAGATTTCACCAGAACAAGCGGTAAATCCACCCTATGCAATATAATAAGACCACCCCCCCTGCCACCCCTATCACGGCGCAGTACAGAATAGGAGTGCTGATCAACAAGCATACCGTTAGTAATACTTTCGGTAAGCCATGACTCCACAACAAAAATAATAATATTACTCATGGTCATCAAACTCACAAATGCGGAAAATATTTTTTAGGCCGTGCGGACCCCTTCAGTGACTGGGCATGGGTACAGCGGGTCCACCTGACCCTCCCGCTGTGGGGTGCCCAGGAGGAGGGGGGGGGGATAGCCCCACCATATTTTCTGGCTTATTTTTATTATTTTGTCATGTGAATGGCCATTAAAGTAATTGGTGTTTACGTTTCATTAACTTGACGTAGTTTTAGTTATTTAGGCTGCGATTCGGCGACATGCTTAAAACTAAGTGAACTGCTGCTTGTCTTGACGTAGACTCGTAGCGCCCAACCACTGATCTGTTTGTGATTAGACGTTGCCTGACGTGACTTTCCGAACGCACCGAAAGCACGCTCGCGCAAGGATGTAGTTAGAAAAGGTGAATACAATCATTTACGAGGGTGATGGTTTGATAGCTAGTGCCAGTGATGAAAATAATTAAAGACATTGTGAAGAGTTTTTAATATTTTTTACTTTAGATAGCCAAGACCGTGACGACCAGATCGTCCAACCAAGACACAGCATCTTCCCGATAGCATCAGCAGCATTGTTACCTGGGCTACCCGCATGTCAGGTGACCAGGCAAGAGACATGTGACCACAATGCAGCGCTTGGGAGAAGTTTCTACACGATCGCCATTGCAATCGGCTGGGGGACAAGACGCAGGAGGGTTTCACGTATGAAACGAAGACTGGAGGCAGAGACGGTCCAGTCAGAGACAGATCCAGAGCTACTTCAAGACCAGCCGAGACCGCAACCAGTTCTCCTACAAAAATCGATGGAACAGAGCAACAAAGTGATGCATGCGAAACTTTAAACCGGAGATCCCTACCCCAATGCCTCCTTCCCAGCTTTTGCCGAAAAAGGGCGGTCTACTCCATTGAAAGTGTCATCGACAGTCGGACACCACGACCCTGGACATGGAGCAGGCACCCAGGAGAGATCACAAGATGAGAGACATCGAGGTCTGCGAGCAACAACACCATACCCCGTTTGCTGTTACATTGGCATTTGTTTCTGTATAGGTGAATAGCGCTCCGTGAATAAATTGAACTAAACTTGTATCTGTTGAGGCCCAGAGGTTGATTGCCGACAGTTTTCTGTGAACAATAGTTGTCGTAATGTGTGTAGTTTATTACTGATTGTGACTTCTATTCGTCATTACCCTTCACGTTGCTGGCCGCTCGCCCATTTTCACTGGTACCGTGCAAAGAATAAACACGTTCAACCCTTTACATTGCTAGCGTGTAAACAATGAACATGCTCCCCCTTTTTACTGATGCCGCAAAAAGAATTGATGCATCCGAATTGGTTGTCACAATGAATGCCTTTCCTGACCACTAACCGTCGCCTAACTGGTCTAAGCGACATAAGTAGATTTCAGCGATGGGTAAGGGTCACAAGTAACATTGATTTGTTGGCCAACAGTTGGCCAAACATTATATTGCAAAGAGTTAATCGTTGGCCCATCGTTTGCACGTAACGGTTGGCCCAACCTCATTTTGTCTCTTTGGCCAATGTCTGAGTCAACCTATGGGCTCAATGTTGGGCCAGTGTTTATAACCCGACCCTGCTGATTATTATTAGCCAACGTTGGGCCAACGACATCAAACTAACAACTGAATCGAAGAAGTTATCCAGTGCACCACCTGACCTGCTTGTGATTCTGAGTTTAGACAATGTATCAAGAGCTACGAATACAGGATGAATGGATGAGTTCATTAATGTAATGAAGTTTCAGAAACGTTTGTAGAAAATAAATAAAAATAAATGGTGTAATTTGACGTCCTGTAGATTACAAGAAATGTAAATAATTTAATGTGTGCAGTGTACAGAATTAAAATTCTATGGTGGACATGGCAACGTCCTCCCTACCCCCCCCCCTCCCTCAACCTCCAGTGGGGCAAAATTGTTGAAGATTCAGTACAAAAATGAAAAAAAAAAAGTAGGGAGGAGCGACTCGGGGGAGGGGGCAGAATCGTTGATTGAGTGAGCGAAGCAAACGAAAATCAGCATCTGTTAGTCATAAGTAAGACTGGCGTCATTTGGGTTCACTAAACATAGCCAGATCCACTAAGACTCAGTAACACCTATAACTCATGCTGTACGAACCACAGGATTTGACTAGTTTTAGAATACGGTTCCACAGTGAAACAAAGCCGACACTTTCAAGTCATCAGGCTGACATGTGACCAGTGG
>JAHWFP010255558.1:19901-34819 GCA_023313725.1 Lithobius niger
GTGCAAAAATGGGATTGAAGCATCTTAAACAGACGGTGTAACCTTATGTACGTTCACAGTCCTATGAAAGTTGTGATATCCACCCAAAACCAAAACTGGTAGAAAAACCCGCCAAGTTTCCAAAAACGGTCGGCCTTTGAAGGTAGTGATATCATTCCACCAGGGAAAGGCCGCCAAGGTTAATCCTATTAGCCAAGTTAATCGCACATACTAATAGTTCGAAAGTTAAGTGAAAACTAGAAGATTGCTAATAGCGGTAGCAATCTTCAAGTTTTCATTTAACGTCCAAAGTATTATTCGGTGCGATTAACTTAGCTAATAGGATTAACCTTGGCGGCCTTTCCCTGATGGAATGATATCACTACCTTCAAAAGCCGACCGTTTTTGGAAACTTGGCGGTTTTTTCTACCAGTTTTGGTTTTGGGTGGATATCACAACTTTCATAGGACTGTGAACGTACATAAGGTTACACCGTCTGTTTAAGATGCTTCAATCCCATTTTTGCACACACTGACTAACAATCGCTAATTTCGTTCGCTTCGCTCACTCAATCAGCGCATCCCCTTCAGTTGTTTTGTTTATCCCTGCAGCTTCCCCTTAATTTTTCAAGATTTCGTTCACATTTAGTCATGCAGAAACCCCCGAAGGTCGCTGTTACTAAAACAGCATAACGCGAAGTTTTTTTGGGGGGGTTATTAACAAAACTCCCTTTAGCTCGTGTATGCTCGTATTGTTGCGTAACCATCATCTAACGTGCATCCCTTTATTCTTACGCTATCCACGGCAACGTTAATGTTTCTTTATTTTGTCCTTCGTTACAGTTCAGTTTTTAGTTCGTCCAGGCTTTTACAATAAATCTAAGGACCAGTCTTGATTGTTCAAGCCATTGTTGCTTAAAATCTTTGGTTGCAACTTGGAAAAGAAACGAAATTTAAATTCGGCAGTGGCGAATTTCAAAATCCTCCCACGCATTTGTCTTGTCCCCTACAACCCCCAAATAAACAAAAGGACCATCCTCAGATCACCAAGCATCCGTGTGCAAAAGTTCAGGTACGTAGGCCTTCTCAATTTTACGCTAGCCATGAGCAAAAAGTCTATGGGATTTAACATGGGAAAAATCTTAGCTAGCCAGCTAGCTAGACAGTAACATAAAAACAACGTTATTGACGCATCTTTTTCTCTATGATTGGGGGACACTCATCCTTTAAATTTTAGTTTTTTTTTATCTCTGACCCTTCCCCTTACATTTTTCACAATTTGAAACATTTCTGTCACATTGGGATTTATCCTCAACATGCCATAATAAGCTTTCAGTTGCTTACAGTTAACAGACACATGTCTGCTAGTGAGCCGCCTTTTTATCATTAACAATCAACTTTTTACAATCGGATGTCTACAATGGGATGATCTACTGTTACTTGGCGGCGACACACTTGCGTGTGTCTAGATACCTAAATATTTCGTTTGGTTTTTACAAGTTAAAATTTTACATGTGTCCTGTTACAATCATTATTTTTCCTGTCATCTGTCATTTTTGTGCAATCTTATCCATGAATAAAAATTTTTGCATATCAGTGTTAGTCATTTTGGGAACTGTATGTTTCATCACTAACATACATTTCATTTTTTATTAACCAGCAGTTTAATATGTTGAAATCATGTTGCAAATTTTTTAGCATTTCGTTTTTCGTGTTATCAATTGAGAAAAGTGCCATGTCGTCGGCAAAAAGGTAAAGATGTGTTCTGTCTATTCCAACTTCAATATCATTTGTAAAAATAAGAAAAAGAAGTGGTCCGAGTATCGAACCTTGTGGTACTCCATATTGAATATTAATATTTTTACCAAGAACGTTATCAATTTTAACAGCTGCTTTGCAATTTCTAAGATAACTTTTAAGAATATTATGAATTTTTCCTCTAATCCAACATTATTACATTTGTTCAATAAGATTTCATTATCGAAGGAGTCGAAAGCCTTTTGCAAATCAACAAAAATTGTCCCAGTATATTTGCCTTCATTTAATGCTGTAGTTACAAGCTCATTTATTTGTACAAGTAGTTGTGCTGTTCCTTTTAGTCTTCTGTACAGCCGTACCAGCTGAGAAGACTATTGCAACGACTTTGTCCGTCCGTCCGTCGCCTTTTTCAACTATGCAACGGTACCAAATATTGACGACCATTGTTTACAACGTTAGATTCAGTGTGAGAAGTGAGTTAAATAACATGGTAAATTAAAACATCGTTACTTCCTCATAGCTAATAGACTGCTTCGACGTACCTAAATTAAATAATAACATTTGATCGTCGAATTAAAATCCTAAATTAAAATCCACAATAAAAATAAATGGATTTTAGCTTCGTTTAAATAGTCTCGTCGCATTGTTGCATGAATCAATATGCTTCCGTCGACCAAATTCTCCATTAGGCCTCTATCTTCTACTTACGAACTTAAAACTGCATTTTTAAAATTAGGCCTAAAAAATGAAAATTAGGCATAAAATCATGTTACCATGGCAACGTCAAGTTGCTACGAGTCGCTGTTGGCTTCATAAACAGCGTCTCTCTCGTCACTTCCCTACTACCACTGATCTATACAGTATAGGCTACATTGCGCGTTACGTTGTAACACTGTAACTGTGAGCCTGAAGGCACACCGTGTTGCAAAAATGAATAGGCTTACTATACAATCCATATCTCCGTTAGCTGCTACTTACGAAATTAAAACTGCTGGTTAAAATTAGGCCTAAACGCGGACAATTACGCCTAAAATGTAAAACAGGCCTAAAAGCTAACACATTTTTAACCGGCAATTGTGATGGCTACTGCTTTTAGATTATTATAATAGAGATAGCTGTTGTAGTGCATGATAGAGGTGTGCGCCTCAACATTGGAAGTGGAGGAACTGTACAGACGACCGGTGCGACTAGGCAGTCGCTGTAGCCGCTTGTTTTCTCTGTATATCCAAATTGTATGTTTGTTAATATTTTATGATTTGTTAAAAAACTTTTTATTTTATTTGTAAAAATTTTTCAATAATTTTATATATTACTGATAATAAGGATATTGGTCTGTAATTTTTTACATCTGTTTTTGTACCTTTTTTAAATAAGGGTCTTAATATCTGTGTTTTTAAATTTTCAGGCCATTTTTCCTCATCAATTATCTTGATAATAAGCTGGCATATTGCTTTTGATGTATTTTTTTTTTTACTTTCTTTGATATGTTTTGTCATGGTACCGTCATATCCTGTCGAATTTGTATTTTTAAGTTCTGTAATAATTTTCTCAATTTCAATTTCCGATGGTTTGACAATATACATTTAGTTTCTTATATTGTTTTGTTTTAACTTACAAAACTTCCTTTTACAAAATTTTCCATGGAGTATGTTTTTCGTTTTATTTTTATACCTTTCTTTTAATTCAGGTACCTGATTTTGAAAATTTATTGTAAATTTTTCACATATTTCTTCTTTTGTACTTTTCTTGAAAGCATTTCCAATTGGTTCATCAATATTTTCTTTATTTATATTTTTTTCCAGTTAATTCATTTATAACTTGCCACATTGTTTTATTATCTTTTTACCTTTGTTAATTTCTTTTTCATAAAATGTTTGTTTATCTTCTATAACTAGTTTTTTTGCAGATTTTTTTAGTGCATTGTAATTGTTTAGTTTGTCGATATCTATCGTTTTTAAATTTTTTATTTCATTCCAAAGTTTATTTTTCCTTCTTATTAATTCTAATGTTTCCAGACTTATCCATTTTTTCTCCCATCTACTTTTTTAAGCTTTGTTTTATTTTTTGCTCTTAAAGTATTTTTGTTATAAATGTATTGTATTGTTTTGGTAATTTCATTTAATGTTTCGTCTACATCTAAACTTTTATTAGATTAGGCCATTGGATATTATTCAATTCTTCTACAATTTTCTTTTCATCATATTTTTCTTTTTGCTTTTTATTGCTTGTAGAGTGATTGTTTTCTGTTTCATTTTTTTTTTTATTTCTTTCCCAAAGCCAGCATGCTGTAAAATAGTGGTCAGACAATTTTTCCTCTATTGTTAAACCTTTTGTAGTCCATTTTTTTGTTTTGTGAAAATATGATCTAAGCACACCTTTTGTAAACCAATTTCATCTTTTTTTTTCTTTTAATAAATTAAATTTTCGTTGGAGAGTTAATTAATTTTTCGAAACCTTCTGTTGCAAGTAAATTTTCGTATTTATCAATTGCATTTTGTTCAAATTTGTCAATGTCTGAATTTTCTTCTTCTAAAATATCGATATTTATATCTCCAACATATGTAATGGTTTTATTTTTTTCATGGTCATTTAGTATAGTTTTCAACTCTTTTATGTATTTCACTTTATTTCCACTTGGTTTCCTATATACAACTAAAATTTGAAATTTATGATTTTCTAATTCAAAATTTATTTAAATTGCATCATTTTCATCAATTTTTTAATTTATTGTGTAAATGTTGTCAAGATTTTTATTCTTATCCAGAAAAATCAAATTCCACCTCCTCTTTTTGTTTCTTCTCCTGTTATTGCAAAGTACATATATCCTTCAATTTTATAGTTTTCAATTTTTTCTTTTTTAATGTTTATTTCTGTAATAACAATTAAACTCCATCTTGTTTTACTCCTATCAATCCCAATTTGTAAATTATTTCAATTTTTTCTAAGGCTTCTTATATCCACATGTAATAATGAAATTCCAATTTCCCCTTCCAAAAGGTGTGTCGTAAAATCCTTCAGTGAATCAAATTCTGTAACACTATGTTTTTGAAATTGAATTTGTGGCGTTGTTGTTTACGTTAAATCAAATTCCGAGCGCACATTTAGTACTTTCTGTTAGTTTTCATTTACCCTCATATGAATTTTTCCGTTTCTGCACCAGACGTACTTAATATTATTATTTTTAGCATACGATTTTGTTTTCCAAAAAAGTGTTTTAAAGCACTGATTCATATTTTCATTGACATAAATTCTGCTCTTATTTCCATTCTTGTACACATCATCATTCAACACAATTGTTTTTCGATTTTGTAACCATGCATTTCTATACTCTCTGTATTTGAACTGTATGATAACACTACTTGGCTTGTTTTTGTTCTTGTTGGGAATCCTATGGACTGCTTCTATTTGATCACCTCTAAAGTTTTGAACACCAAAAGAGTAGGCTAACTTTGGTATAAGTTCTTGCAGGTTTTCTCCTTCCAGCCAGTCCAGCTGGTTAATCTCTAGATTTCTATTCCTGTCATACTGTTCCTTTTCTTTTTGTTCTGTTTCCATCTGTTTCATTTTAAGTTCCAAGTTTGTACTAATTTCCATTTTTGATTCCATTTTGTTCATTTGGTCTTCTATGTTCTTCAATTTGCTTTTCATCTCTGAATTTTCTTTTTTCAGTTCAGCTTGTTCATCATTAAGTTAACAGATTTAATTATTTCTTTAACTTCTGTCTGAATTCCAATCAGTTTATCATACTTTGTTAAAAGGTTGTCCATTTTTGTATCCATTTTTTCAAAAAGTCTCTTCAGTGTTTTCAGCTCTTCTTTAATCTGTTTATTTTCTTCACAGTTTGCATTTTTGTCACTTTGTTTTGAATTCTCACTTTTTTTTCAGTTGCCAAATTTTTTTTTTACTTTCGTTGGATTTTTTGGTTGTTTGTGTTTTTTCACTGTTTTTAGATGCCGTTTCCACTTCAGTATTTTCTTCATCACTACTGTTTTCTTCATCGTCAACTTCCTCATCGCTAGCCTTTTTTTCTTCATTGGTATCCTGCCCATTTTCCGCACTATTTTTATCTCTACATCTTCTACATTTTCATAAATTTTTATCTTTTCCTTTAGCTTTCCATGTTGCAAATGAAATTCCCGAGCACTTTTCAAAATGATACTTGGCTTTACAAGACGAACAATTTGCACTATTATTACTTTTTCCAATCGGCTCCTCACATTCACCACAGCGCGAGTAATAATAATAATAATAATAAAAATAAATGTTGACCACATTTGTGGCAAGGTAGTTGGAAGGGGAGAGTGTCCCACTAACACCAATCCAAAAAAGTCTGGTCAGTCACTAGGTGACGCCCACATCTGCCCAACCCTCTCCAGCCGCTTCAAAAAACGTTCAAACGAGAGCCCACACAAAACGTGCTTAAAGGCTGCAGTGGCGTTTGCAGACTGTTTTCTCCGGTAGTGAGTTCCAGGCTGTGATAACCCGAACAGAGAAAAAGTCTTTCCTCCAGTCACGATTTACCCTTGGAGCCAACAGATTCACAGAGTGACCACGGGTGGAGTGTACCGTGCTCAATTCTAAAAATGGCGGGACAACATTAGTGGTGTTCGTGGAGAATTTTGAACCAAGATGAGATCCTGAGAAAACATACTTTTCAAAAAGCTGCTCATCAATTTTTCTCGACACTCCATGTGAACTACAGTCACAAGACCTATCAAGTTACTACCGTTGGGAAGCGGTTTGCTATAATTAGTTATTCTGTGGTATTTCTGTGGTATTTCTGCTTATTTATAAGCATCCCTTGATGAATTTGATTTCCGTGCTTAGTCGTCAGAACTACGATGAGATGATGATGGAATGATTGTTTGTTGTGAACAAGCCGAGTGGGAGAAACACTGTGTGCTTCGTATGAAATATGGAGCTTCGGACCACCGATCCTTTGATCACACTGAGACCTCAGCCTTGGTGGCTAAGGGCAAGAAGGAGAGTCGTTTTAAGTGAGAGGTGTGCCCCTTGCAGTTCACCTAGATAAATCGACATCATTAAAAACGTGTGATCTGCGTGTATGCGTGCCTGTGTACTTTTACTCCTCTTGAACCACGGCACCCTTAAAGATAGGAGTAGCAATCAAATGAAAGATAATCAAGTTGTGCTTCCGTTAGATCTATTTACGTCGCTATAACTTGATTTTATGACCTTCAAATAAGTGTAAAACTGCCCTGAATATTACAGTTTTATTGGTGTCATAGTTTGTACATACAAAGTTCATTTTGATAGGTCAATGTATGTTCAGGCATGCTTTCTTTATTTCTGATCAGTTTGCCTGAAAAAAAATCATGTTTTCCCACTTCATCATGACTTATGCGTTCCGCTTGGTTTTACGTTCTTTTTTTTTTAAGATTATCTACATCATTAAAAACGTAGAAACTAGGTTGCAAAAAATAATCTAAAAAGAGGACACATTTTGCATCAAACTACTTAGACGATCTAATACAGATCTTAAGATTGGTTTTGCTTCAAGTGAGTAGAAACAAGGAAAAAGCAGACTGTAAGTTTCAAAACGGTGTCAAACATTTGCGTTTCTGAAGCATGGGAGGGTCTGTCGATTGAGCGAGCAAAGCGAGCACATTTTCAGTGTATTTTTCGCTTTGTTGTCCCCATCTTTGATTTACTCTCACCTTCGTAGGGGTCTTACTTCCGGAAGAGTAGACTAACAAACGTGCAAATAAACAAGCAGACCTTATGTTTTGAACGATGTAGGTGAAATGCATCGTTCATCAACTCATATTGCTGAGGAACAAGAGGAAAGAACTGTGAGCAACAATGCAATTAGTTTGCGTCGAAATAATCAGTACGTCTATTTTATGATACTCTCTGGATCAAAGAAATTACACGAGGTATGGATCAACGCCAATAGTGTGAGCGGAGCGAGGCAATGTGCGTGTGCGTGTGTTTGTGTTTGTAACTCTATTCCTCTTGAACAACGGCACCTACAAAGATGTACCTCTACTCCTCCGGATGTAGGGCTCCTACAATTATTAGAGTAGCACCAAATTAAAGATAATTAAACTAGGGCGTCATCGGTTCCACTGTCGACAAAATGGCACGAAGCGATTATTAAGCACACAATAAATTAAAGTTGGGTAAACATGGGGAGAAATTATGGAAAACTGCAAGATCGTCAAATAAATCAACAAGCGTTGCATCGGAGACAGCGCTCTGGCTCATCTTTTGGGTTGCGTCATCGCATCTTGTTTCTTTGTCCGTCTGCTGGATGGCATTGACAGCACAACACAAACAAACAACGAACCAAACAAATGTATGAAAGGTCGAATGATATATCGCGTGCAGGCAGTTGTTTGTGATTGCAGTGCGAGTGCATTAGAGACAGCGTAGTGGCTCATCTTTCAGTTGCTCATCACATCTTGTTTCTTTATCCATTTGCTTTCGCGGCGTGTTGTTGGATGACGTTGTTCCTCAACAACATGTCCAATTTAATTTTTTTTTACAAACTACCGCTGGTATTAATGCGTGAAATCTGGTTTTAATTGATGCTGTGGTAATTGCATGATGTGATTACAAAGATTGCATGTGAATGTATTCATAAACAGAGCTCCGCTTGGCCTTCGTCCTCCAGTTACACTGTAATCATCGTCTGTAATGACTGCAGATTTAAATTTAATACTTCCTCGCTCTGTATCAATCCGGAATTCGTCTTCACTCATTAAATACCAGTATCTGTGTTGCCGTATATGATTTTGCTTTTCCGAAATTCCCATTGTAAAAGTGTTAGTAACCTCACCATATTGTCACCTTCTGTTGTTCAATGGCATGTCCGATAAAATTATTATTATTATTACAAACAACCTCTGGGTGTAGCGCTATCTACGTGCAAAATCTGGTTTTAATCGATGCCGTCGTTATTGCATGATGCGATTGCAAACACTGTATTCAAGTGTATTCACAAAAGGAGCTCTACTCAGCCTTCGGCCTCGCTTCGCTCCAATTACGCTTCCGTTAGGCCTATTTTCATTGCTGTAACTTGAAAATACGCACACAAAAAAACGATTCGTGACGACATAGATTTATCAGGAAAGTTTATTTTGCCTGAGCAAACTTTGACCTTTCTGCAGTTTTGCCATCGCGTTTGTGATGATCTTGGGATCAAAGAAATTCAAAGAAGCCAATAGAATTAGCGAAGCAAACGATATGGCAAGTAATGTTAATGCTTTCTTGGCAGTGGTGCCATATAAATTAAGTATGCCAATATTTTGAGGGCAGTGGCGATTTTCGACAAGTATAGCTATCAGCGATTTGACAGTTTTAGACTGTGGCCCTAAAACAAAATATTAGACAGTAAAAACTTCTGTTTAACATGAATTTAAGCTGTCCTGTCACACAATCACTACCTTGCACACAATACTCACCGACGGGTATACACTACACTTTCCCTTAATTTTTGACAGTGTGTGTGCATTGATACATTTCAAACCTATAACGTATAACCATTGGTTTTATAAAGGTTGTTAAATTGCATCACATTTGCATGATTTTAGTTAAGGTAAATACAATTTTTTTTTACTAATTCTAAGTCGGTTATAAATTGATAACCCAGAGGTTAAATTTTAGTAGTTTTAATACATACATGTTTTATCCTGGAGAAATTCAAGAATACAATTAAAGAACTCGTAACTCATTTCGGTGCCATAGTTTGATTTTTTTCTTATTTCGTTATAATCCTTAATTCTTACACAAGTTGGTTTGGTATTAAAAAATTCTGGTATGATATCCTTTTCCATAAGAATTTCTCCACATAGGAATGACATAGTCAAGTATTTTGGACATGTGGTGTGCAATCCCCGATTGAAAATCTTAATGGAAAAATTATATTTTTCCAGCTGGACCAACACCTCAAGTAGAAATTTTTAACTGGGCCTGTAACCAACACTAGAATTTTGTAAACTGGGCCAATAAATCCAATAAGAAATATTTCGTGAACTGTTAACTGGGCCAATAACTCCAGTGAGAAATGTTTCATCAACTGGTTAAATAACTGGTTTAAATAGTTAACTGGACCAACACCACCATCAGATATTTTCAACAGGACTTACACCTCCAATAGATATTTTCAACGGACCAGAAACTCCAGAAAGAAACTTTTCGTCAACTGGCGAACTGGTTAATTGGACCAGTACCTCCATATAGGTTTTGTCACGGGACCAGCTAACCAATAGTAGAATGTGTTCAACTGGACCACTAAATTCAGTAAGAAATGCTTCGTCAACTGGTTAACTGGACCAATAGCACCAGTATATATTTATAACTGGTCCAGTCGATGTTCAACTGAACCAGTAACTTCTGTAGATTTTTTTAACTGGACCAGTGTCTCCAGGATATTATCAACTGGACCAGTAGCAAGGGTATTTAAAGTAGCACTATTACCGATTGACAATCGTACGACAATGCTGGGGCACCATCTAGTGGTAGTGATATTGTTAATCTTTATAGCATGTTACCTGTAAGATGTTGCGTTGGTCAAGCAGACTGTTGCCAGTCGTATGAGAACACTTAAAGTTCTCGCGAGTGGCAAACACACATACAGGAACCAGGGCAGTTATGCACTCCTTTTTTAAGTCTTACGTTAGATCGTGTATGAACTTTCATTTGCCTTTTCTAGCACATTCTCGGAAATCGTTAAGTGACTAGCAAGTGGTAGCTAATGACTGCTTACGGCTTATTCTGCGCTGTCTGCCATCAACTCCCATTTCGACACTCTTAGTTGAAGCAGGTGAGGCACCAATGCATCTCAAGGCCTCTGAGCTTCTGTTCAAGTTGAGTCTAAGATGCCTTGGTAGAGGTCAGGAGGATGTATTGGGTGTGATTATCAATGACTATCGGCACTGGGGACCAATAGCACGGAGTTGTTTGGGAACAATGGGGCTGGGGGCAACGCTATTGTTGGAGCCCTTTTTGGAACAATTTCCGGTTCCAAATTACGTATCCCCGCCGTGTCCGTGGGCATGGAGCGGTAGCATGGCTGGAATTTTTTCTCAAAGTGATCACTCCCATATGACGAAGGTGGACTGTGATGCGTTGTTTCACAGTGACACTTGGCAAGGAGGCATAGGGATTTTTATACCGGGTTTCAAATTAGGTGTCAGGCGCTTTCTAGTGAAAGCTAGTTCAGTGTTTGTGAGCGAACTAGTAGCAATTTCAGTAGCATTGGATATTGCTATGGAGCTTGATTTACGGCATTTTGCAATTTGCACGGAATCGGCTTCCAGTGTTAAGTATTTGCGACAGTGTGTGGCTATGATGAAATTTGATCATCCGTTGGCCTTAGAAATTTGTTGGAAGCTGTTCGATACTAGCCATGTTGCTAATGTTGGGAGTATTGTGGGTAAAGGGACACAGCAATTTGTTAGGGAACGAGCATGCTGATGAGCCTGCGCGTCAGGGGTACTCCAAGACGGAAAATCCAGTGGTGGTTCCATGTGTTCCCAGGGATTTGTATCCAGTGATCAGTGTGTGGGTAAAGAGTAAATGGCAAGAGGAGTGGGATAGGAGTGCAATGGGAGATTGTTGTATGAAATACACCCCAAAATAGGTGTATCACAAGAAATTGCTCGTCTCCCGCTACATGAAGCAGCGACTATTTCTAGGTTGTGAATAGGCCATACTAGGCTAAGGGGCCATGCATTTCGACTGGGCTGGTCACTGATGCCATGGTGCGACTGCGGAGCAGTTGAAACGGTTGAGCACTTTCTTTTGGAGTGCCCGCTGTACGAAACTCGCCGGCACGCCAATTTTGGGCAATTTGGATTTGGTAACAATATGGAGAGCGCGCTGAGCGTTCAGTTAGACACTGTAGTGAGTAGGAGACGTTGGTGGGCGATTGTGGCTTTTTGTCGGGCAACGAGAAGGGATGTATAGGTGTATAGATGTGTAGATGTATTGGTATAAAATTATTGTAAGCGCATGGCTGTGGGCCAATGCTTAATAAAACGCAGTACAATACTATGTTACCTGGTGCACGAGGACATACCAAATATTCACCCAATAATTAAGGTGGTCGTGGCTTGTTTGTTTCGTTAAAAGAAATAGCATTGTGCAAGGAAGTGCTAGATAGTACTACATAGCGCTAGATGTTGCCATATACTGAAGACAAATGCAACTGTCAACAGCATTTAACTAGACCAGTAGCTCGAGTAGACGTTTTCAACTGGACCAATACCTCCAGGATATTATCAACTGGACCAGTAGCCCCAGTGAATGGCATTTAACTGGACCAGTAATCAACAGTTATAGAATGTAATTCGCTGGGCCAGTAATTCAAAGAGGACACAAGTTCGAAAGTTTAGAACGTTCAGAAAGTTTGCAACCGGGTAATTTGGTGACTAGAATGGCAGCTAAGTGGGAAGGCTACACGATTCGAATTTTCCATCTTCTCTCCTGTTTTGCTTGGACCGCCTTGGACTAAAGTTGAAAGTCCAAAAAGTTGCACCCACTCATTACAGTATTAGCTAAAACTACAGTAAAGACGCTGTAATTCCACTATTAGGACACAGAAAGTAGTTTATAGTATAAAAGATAAACGTTTATTTTACTTTATTTACCTGGCACAACAGCACTTAAAACAGATGCAATTTTCTCAATTGTACATTTGATTATTTCAATTAAAAATCATCAATTTTTATCCGTGTACCTTTTAACAAGTAACGTGTAACTTCAATCGTATAACCCCTTTTTTTACGGCACACTTGACGTTTTTGTTTGTAATTTATTTTACTTTATTTACCTGGTTCTTCCATATAAGCAGTCAGCTACTGCAGGTTGGATTGGCATGATGTCATCTGGACAGACAACCTGCTGATTTCAACAGTAAGTGCATATGCTCTCTGATCTGTACCTAAATCTCAAAGCCTTGCAGGTTCTTATTTGTGTAGCGTTAAGTCACTTTAAGTACGAGAAACACAAAATCTCAAAGAGCATTGTAGACTAACTCCTACACCAGAGGTCGCATAAAAAAGAAAAAGCAAATGGTGGTGGCTTTGGTTGATTTTTTTCTCATCTTGTGCAGCCAGCGACAGTACGCGGCATAGTTAAGCCCAAAAGTAGTGGCACACGCACGTAGCCTCCGAGTTTTGGTGTGTCAAGGATGTTTTTATTTATTGCTCTTTTCTGCAAGAACGTAAAAACACCTGTGTTCCTTTCTTTTACTGCATTTATTTTAAGCGATATTAAATGTCGTCACCGAAATGACTGCAACACTAACAGTTTTAGAAATAGGTCACACGGAAAATTACCTGTAAAAGAATTTCTTGGAAAATTAAGCATACTGCGCCACTATGCATGCAATTTGTACCCGAGCCATTCAGGAGAGCAACGTTTTGCACTCATTAAAAGATTTCTAAAGCAAGGCGTGTTCCAATCAAAATAATTTGGATTGCAGGACCAATTGTCAGGCGACTGGCCCAGTAGCTCTTCTTCTATCAACACTTGGATTAGACTTTGTTACTGTGCCAGTAGTCTGGGTTAGGTTTGGACCAGTAGTTAGGTGCTAGATATTTAAGACCAATTAATTGTTTAAATTACAGTCAGTCATTACGTAACATTAGTAGAAACCAGTGAAATAGAAATCCTAGACCCATACACTTTAACGCTTAAGATTTGGTGTGTGTACAAGACTGATCTCCACCATCACAAATTGTCAGTACAGCAAGCGTCAGGGCTACAGAAGGCAGGTAAATAATAGTGCTGAGACCAGCACGAAAGGTCAAATCCTGTAATAACCTACAATAATTAATAGTATTGTACAGCATACACATTGCACACATTTATTTTCCAGAAGAAGAGCCTACTGTTCTAGTGCACAAGTTTTACTGGACCATTACAAGATTATTAGTTGTTCAGTAAGAAAATCCTACAGTTCTGTTATGGTCCAGTATGTATATTCTGCTGGCCCAGTACACCTTGACTGTCTACTGTACCAGTAGTGCATACTAGCCCAGTGAGAGTATTCTACTGGTCCTAGCTACAGGACCAATAAAAATTGCGTCCAGTATTAATAACCCACTGGTCCAGTAGTATTTCCAGTTGGAGGTTTCCGTGCTTTTAGGTATCATTCTGTGTGTCTCAAGTCTGTTAGTTGTACTTTATATAATTGCTAATTAATCTTCCAGAGTAATCAATGTGTGATTAATTTTGAAACGTATTTGAGAGTCAAAATCATCATAACCCCTTACCGAAAAGACTCCATTATAAAAAAGATAATGCATGCGGAAAATACGAACTGAAACGGACTATGAGCTGCAGTATAATGGATATAAGACAGACACATACCAGAAGCAGGATGAAATGCTTCTTTGCCCTGCGTTGCACCGGGCTTTAATAAAATTCAATTCAGTCAGTGATTGGGGTGACAAAGAATATGCATAACACTGTACAAAAATTACTTTACATAACCTAGTAATAGTTAAGGAGACATGAAGTTACTATGGGCCTTGAGATTTTTCCATTAAATCTAAACATCACCTTGGTCTGTCTGTTTCGGTATATATCTCTTATCAAATTCACTTGCGTCTAGGACTCTTCTTGTCCCAGTGGCAGTTTAAGTATTTCTTGTGCCAATGGCTTTTGTTTTTGCTTTTGTATTCATTGCATCAATGGCCTTTTTTAAGTATGTGTTGCACCAATGGCCTTTGTTTAAAAGGACATTCCTCGTAGTGCCATTTTCCTCGATCCTCCACATCAAGTATTGCCCCAAAGTTTTATTTGCTTACCTTTAGTCAATCCCTAGCTAAAAATCCGTTTTAAAATGCAGCGTCTAGGAGATTTTCCGTTTCGTATTGGTAACTTTATTTACTGCGTCCCGCACATATATGATACTTTGCGCGCATACAATAACCATGACGTTTCATTGTTTCCGGTTGTGACGACACAGTTTTTGCGTCAATGCTGTCACGTGACTCGCAATTCGTCTGCTAGGCCAGACGTCGTTCACTTGATCACGAGAAGACGAGGGCGGAAGTGACGCAGTATTACTACGCCGAATCTCGCGACAGTAGCACACGGACATATGACTGCGCGTGGCTGTTATAAGGCAGGCCGGATGTTGCTTTAAGTATTTGTTGTACCAATGGCCTTTGTTTAAGCATTCGTTGTGGCAATGGCCTTTAAGTA
>JAHWFP010255559.1:2086-13532 GCA_023313725.1 Lithobius niger
GGTATGTTGGACCAAACGTCAAGACCAACGCACCAGATTTTGATCTCGAGGCAACAAAACGCCGAAAGTTATTTTAAAAGAGAAATTTGAGGAAATAAAGGGCCACTCCCCCTTTACTTCCTTTTAAAATAACTTTCGAGGGGGGGGGGGTGAAATGGACGAAATTGTAAAATCATGCACTGCCAGCCTAAGGAAGCCCACCAGTTGACGATGAAAAATCGAAATTGTCTGGGACCGTTGACCTTGACATGGGAGCACTTTGAAAAAGAGAATAGAAAAATCAAAATAAATCAAATCAAAATCAACTCACATCTTAGATTAAACTAGGGACCAGTCACAGCACCGTTCGTGATCCGTGTGTTGCCTTTAGGTCTAACGCGTAATGCATTATTAAACCGTATTAAAGAGGATGGTGTCTGTCTAGCCTAGGACAATGGCAAACTGCGGACAAGTAGCTTTACGATTTAAGGCGCAGCCGTCTGTGATACGTCCGCTTTGACATTATGGGATGGCAGCCGCCATAAAGATTTAACATGGTGGCCAAACTCAGTCGCAGTAACTCAAAAATGTTGGAGAATTTAAATCGGACGAGTAGCGTAAAACACGCACAGCTACAGTCAAACTGTGAAACTGCTTGCAGAATTTATCCTAGCACAGGTAAAAGTTTGAACTAAGTTTCCAATAGGCCTAGCTGATCGATTTTAGAAATTGATGTTTGCATCGTTTTAAAAATATAAAGCTTTTTGTGGCAATCTGCCTGTAACATATGCGTTCTCTTCCTCGCACACTACAGGAGTGATGACGAATTATAGGATGTGTATCTCACTAATCTCGTTCTGGCGAGAGCAGAGGCGAGAACGGTGGGCACCATAATTAGCGCCGCCATGTTTTTTTTTTCTGTTTTTAAAATTGTTGTTTCAATCTAAAATTACTGTTATGCCTTTTATAGGACTTTACAATAATTTTGTAAATAAACTAAATAAATAAATAGATTGTGTAGGATTGGCCTCTCGCGAATCTTATTCAAACGAGAACAGGCAGTTAGCTGGCGCCATGTTGGAGTTACCGACGTCGGCCAACCGAGGTAAGGAGTGCTGTTGCGAAGGATTGGAACGTATTGTTTCTAGTACATTAACTGCGACCCCCTGATCATGGTCCGTCGATCCTATTACCTTCGGACGGACCATAGGTATAACAGGTCATCCATAGATCATCCTGTTACCTTCGGACTTTTACCAATAATTTTTGTTAATTGTCTTCGCCTTGTGAGGGACAGGAAGAGACTTCAGTGGAAGTGACGACGCCGTGCCTGGAGGAGATGGAGGAGGCGAGGGCGACGGGCTAAAACAGTAGCAGGATCAGAGGAGACAGGCTGGGCCGAAGGGTTCGACAAAGACAAAAAAAAACCATAAGAGATTTATAAATCTGAAAATCTTCATACGGATTTGCTGGGATTTAAAGATTTACAAAAGATTTAAGTAATACTTAATGATTTACATGAAGTTTTGCAAGATTTACTCTCGGATTTGCAGAAGATTTAAAGATGATCATAAACTTTTGCAGATTTACACAGATTTGAAGATTGACATGAAGATTTGCATATCTGCTGGGATTTGAAGATTTACTTAAAGTTTTCAAGTAAGATTTAATGATTTTACATGAGATTTCTAACGATTTACATGGATTTGTAGAAGTTACTGAAAAGTTTTCGAAGATTTAAAGATTACGTGAAGATTTGCAGGTTTTAAAGATTTATAAAAGATTTAAGTAAGATTTAAAGGATTTACGCCAGATTTACGTGATTTACAAGATTTGTACAAGATTTGCAAAATTTGAATGATTTACACAAGATTTACAGATTTATAAGATTTGCACAAGATTTGCGACGGATTTATAAATCTAAATCTTGGGTGTACGAATTTTCTAGCTTTATCGCAACCCCTCGGGCTGGCCGGTGAAGGAGGAATCTTCGTGGAGGAAGTATCCTTCGACTTGCCTTTGGATCTTGCTATCGGGTGGAAAGCCTGATATCCGAAGCGAAGATGGTGGAAGAGACGAGATGCGAATATGCGAAAGTGTAGGAAGAAGAACGAAAGCGTGGCTACGCTAGGAGAAAAAAAGATGGCAACTGGCCACGCCTCGACGCTTTAATAAGGAGGGGGTGCGCATGCGCGTTGGGTTATCGAGCTGGACGGATCAAATCAACTTTAAAACCCCTAGGAAACAAAAGCATTCGGGGAAGGAATGTAAAAAAATTACAGGTAATGGATTTTTTTGGAACGGCACATACAAAAATGCTTTTAATACTGCACTTATTATACGGTGGGAGGGGCCCAATTGGGGGGAAGGGCTCAATCCGCATAGGGCCCCAAATTGTTTTTACCCGGCCCTGTATCTCTGTAATGTGTGGTGCAGTGGCAACCCGGACCACTGCACTGTGACTGGGGGTGGTGCTAGTGATCAAGCTGTCGGAGCGCCATTAAGCCTCAATTTCCCCCTCCCCCGGCCCTGTAATCTCGTCGCATACGTTAGCTTTTATCCCTCCGGCCGGTACCAGTACCGTTGTACCCATAGCTTTTTATTTTTTTTAAAGAAAATTTTGACTGCTGAAAGTGTCTTTTTACAGGTCCAAAAATGACTTTGGCCTTGGTCAGTATTCTTTTTTTGTAATCCTCCCTCCCCCCCCCCCCCCTCCGCCCATAGGGGGCGAAAAAAAAACGCGACCCCCACCAGTTTCCTCCACAACCCCCCTCCCTTTCGTTTCGGAATCTAAATAATGACCGGCCCTAAGGGCTTCCTTTATTTTCGAAATGGCGTCTTATATTTGAAAAGACACCATATGCCTCTTTTGTCATGTCCTATCACCGTCGCGGACTGACGTAGAAATGCACTCAGAGTGGCATGGCTTCAGTATACCGACGGATTATTTCAAATAGAATGGGATAGAAGGTCAGTATCTCGTTCATGGCCGGGAGCTTTTATGTGCTGTTTTCAATGCACCTGCACGTGAACGAACCTTGGAAGGAAAGGCAAAAATATAGAGCAGTGACATCTGCCGCCATATTGGCATCAGCGTGGCACCAGTATGGGTTTTGGAGGGCATAACTACAAGGTGCACTACATAAAAATGGAGGGAAAAACAACGGAAGAGCGGATTTCTTAGCCTTAAAATAACGTTGTTTTCTCCAACAACAAAAATCGCGCGTTTTAGGTCCAAGAAATCACTCTTCACAGCATCGACTTCAGTATGACGCCCTTCTGTTTCTCTCTGCAGTGCCCCTTGCAGCTAACCCATTAAGGCTCCAGCATAGAGTTATATAGAATAATAATACGTCGTGTCACTGCTCTATAGTCCTCACCTAACTACTTACGGCGGATATCGTGATTTGGCGTGATATATATGCGTGATACAATCTAACAAATACAACCGATTATTTTCTAACCGCAAAATTTTAAAGGGATGTAACAGAGGATTTAGTTAAGGTGAGAGACTAAAGCCGTAGGTTAGATACTTAACTAAAGATCACATCTTACTACTTCCAGTGCTACGCCAGGCCCTGGCGGCAGTTGCGGCTACTAACACATCTGGCAATGCTTCGCTTTCGTGCGGCTTCGAAGGCAAAAGCATTAGCAGAGGTAGTAGTGGCCGCAACTACCGCCAGGGACTCGCGTACGCTTGGAAGACGTGATATATCTAGTTAAGTTTATAATCTCTGCTAGAGGCTTGAGCCTGCGCTTGATTAGAAAACAAAAACCAAATCGTTTGATGTTTCTGGTGAACGTTGTAGAACTAAAAAGCCGTTTCTAAGGTAAGATTTGACTGAGCCGAAAAAAGTAATAAGATGAAAGGACGAAGAATAAGCGTTCCTACATGGTTTCATATACCACGGCCACTGTAGTGTTTAGTCCACGTGAAACCTTACTGCTGTATTCAACCACCAGACCCGTAAATAAAGTTAAAACCATTGCAACAGTTGTTTAATGTAAATTTTCAGTAGAACCGGTCATTATTTAACCCAATTTCTCGATCTCAACCCGACAACCATGGGATAGCACGTGCACAACAATGAAAGAATCGTGCTGACGTCCTTTTGTTCAGAAAAACTCGACAATGCGACAGCAGTGACAGCAGTGTTATTCCTTGTCTGGTGAAGGGGTATTCGTTCCCTTCTTCCGTATTAAATCAACTCGTTCTCTACAACGTTTATGGGTGTGCGATAGCCTAGAACACTAATTGTCCACAGTGGTCAGGCGCAGTGATTATTGTTGTTTGGGCACGGCAATTGTTCTTCACTGTTTTCAGCGTACGGTGTCCACAGGGTGCTTGCTTGTAAACGCATTCATTACATTTCTAGTGGGTGACAGTGTGAGTCGATGAATAAAAATCAATCAATCAACTCTAACGCAACTCGGTTCCCTTGTTCACGGAAGGAGGTTCGGAGTCGTGTTGTTGTTGTTGCTGCTGGTTTTAATTACGAGTCGTGCAACAGTGCATTAAACGATGAGATTTTAGGGAGCCTCTCACGCCTCCTTCCCCCATGCCATTCCATCCCTCTCATGCCTTCACCAAAACCATTGTTGCAATCCCGTCACGCTTCATTGTTAAAGGAAGACTTGATATCGTAAAATTGGGTGACAACGAAAATAGTTACGATCAGTCTTGTCATACTTGGGAAGCATGGGCTCGTGACCCAGTCCACGAAATGGAAAATGTGGATGAACACTCCATCGAGCCCTCCAGGTTGTCCTTTATGTCTCTCCTGGTACTTAGATAATTAAGAACGTATGATATGTGTGCGTGCGTGTACATCTACTCCTCTTGAATGAAGGCACCTACAAAGGTGGGAGTAGGACCAAATGAAAGATAATTAAATTGCGCTTCACTTACTCCTATTTTTGTCGCTGTAACGTGATTCTGTGACACTCAAATTCGTGAAAAAATCTACAAAAATAACGCCAACGTTTTTTTTTTTTACTCTCATGACGGTTGTTCATGACGTCATGGTTTGTTCATGCAAATGCCTGACAAAACTATGACGTCGTGTTTTGCATCAGTATTGGATCTCAACAGCAGTAGGAAATCAAAATTCACTTTCCTTGTTGACACGTATTATCTACATAATAAGGCCGTTGAAATAAGTATAAAGTAAACAGTCACTTTGATCGCTTTTCATTCTTCGTGCACTTGTTATGTCTTTGCTATACGGTGCCTAACAATTTCGTCTAAACCGTTGACGGGGAAACCGTTGATGGGGAAAATGAAAGATGTTTCAGCTAAAGGCATATAGTTTCGAATCAAACTAAGGCACGTTATCTTCGAAATTGGCACCTAAACACGATGGAATGGCTTACTTATTTCGTAAATGCCGGCTTTCAGAGCTGAGCTGAATTGTTTCAAATTGCACGCCAACAGTTACTGCGGAGCACGAGGTTTATCATTACTATGTTGCGTGGCCGGCAACAATAAGACCTGTGTAAGCGATAACAAAACAATAATGGCTATGTATTCCTGGAGGTAGCGGCTTTAATCGACGGCCGCCATTGTTTTTGTAATCATCGTGGATATCAACAAGGCACTCCGCTACCAAAAATATACAATCGATTATCTGTGTTCGTTTTGGGGCGAACTCAAGATAGGCCGCGGACACTATAGGTCCCCTTTAAATTCACGCTATGCCCAACAACTTTGGCACACTCAGATTAAATTTTTGGGCAACAACGAAGCTTTGGTGCATACTTCTTATTAGGATTGTTTAGCTTTGCTCGTTTAGCATGGGGTTTCTACAACAACAACAAACCAAGTTTTCTTCATTAACGTGCGACGCGGAAAATATTTCTTTAAATTTGCTCCCGTTTTATTGGAATTAGCGTCATTACTTTCTGTGACCCAAGGCGTCTCTTTCAAATTAACCCGAGCGTGCAACCTTTGAAACAAAATGGCGGCTAATTGGGTTCCGAGTAAACAAACACCTCGCAGAAGGAACAACGGGAAATTTTCCCGTAAGTTAATTTTCCCAATTTGAAAAGAGCGATGAAATGTTTGCTCTAAATATTGGACGGGAATAAATTACAGGACTGAAAAGAATCTTAACAAGAATATTAAAAGAGAGCAAATTATCGTGTTTATTCGTTTACAGTTTCATGGACACCCGTCTCGATAATTATAAGTGAGTTTGTAACCAGCGGAGACAAATGGCGGCTCTACTGTCGTTAGAAATAATTATATTTTTAGCCTGACGAAAACTGGTTTAAAAAGACAGTGGCTGGTGCTCCCTTTATCTGGTCTGGTCGTACAGGTCACTGTGTTAAAATTGCCCGTTCTCTGCTCTTTTCCACCGGTCCTTTTAATCTTAACAGAACCTAATAAACGCATACACGTACTGTGGCGATTATTGGTCCGTGCGACGGTTCCTCTACACCAAAACCACAGTTGTTTTTTTTGTTTTTTTTTAATTAATTTCTTTGAGCCTTAAGTCAGCCGAAGCAATTTAATGCTCGTGTGGCTGAACTGGCTCAATTTTGAACATTACCAGACTTTTATGAGCGAAGAAATATCTGGTAAAGGGAGGAGCCAACCCGGGGATTTGAATCGGCAAACCTCCGATCATCGTTGGGGCCGAAAGATTGTCCAGAATTTGCCAGAATAGTTAGGGACTAGTTAATCTAAATAGCAGTTGGGGGGGGGGGGGGCAATCTGCCGGTTGGGAGAATTTCAAATTAAAACCAAGCTGGTGGAAAAAGACAAGAAGCCGTGGTTCAGTTCTATAGTTTGTTCCACATTATGTTTGAAAGAAACTGACTGTATGACGTCATGTTTTCTTGCGCTAGGAGTGCAAAAACATGTGGATATCGCACTTGTAGACTCTACACAGTTACTGTTGAGTCTACGAGTGAGATATTTACGTGGTTTTTTTCCCCCTCGGAATGCAGGGAAATGGGGAGCCATACAGTTCGTTTCCTGCAAACATAATGTGGAACAAAGTATAGGGCAGTGACACAACGTAGTATTATTGTATATAACTCTATGCTGGATCCTTAATGGGTTAGCTGCAAGGGGCACTGCAGAGAGAAACAGAAGGGCGTCATACTGAAGCCGATGCTATGAAGAGTGATTTCTTAGACCTAAAACGCGCGATTTTTGTTGTTGGAGAAAACAACGTTACTTTAAGCCTAAGAAATCCGCTCTTCCGTTGTTTTTCCCTCCATTTTTATGTAGTGCACCTTGTAGTTATGCCCTCCAAAATCCATACTGGTACCAACATGGCGGCAAATGTCGCTGCTCTATATGAGAAGATTTTCTGTTTTTGCCATCCCAGGCAACTTGCGGTAATGGCCGGGGCTTTTACCTCGATGCTAAGACGCTTCTCAGGTCACTCTGGACGACGTACACGAGTACAAATAATGACTTCGAACGTAAGACAAGTTATCAATAAAAGCGTGCAGCGCCAGTTCCATTGATGATAACAGCGTGTAAGCGTAGAATTTAATAACGCACAATTGTTCTACGATAAGGCTTCTAGCTGGGTTCGCCCCTTTCATTATAGGGCAGTGACACGACGTAGTATTATTGTATATAACTCTATGGTGGAGCCAGTAACTGGGTTAGCTGCAAGGTGCACTGGTGGGGGAAAAGAAGAGCGTCTTACTGAAGCCAATGCTATTGGCATGGATTTCTTAGGCCTAAAACGTGCGATTTTTGTCGATTTGTTGGTAGTTGCTGACATTTTTAAGCAAGTGGAATTTTTTTTTTTCTAATTACAACCTAAGCAGCATAAAGGATTGGAGAAAACAACGGTTGTTTAAGCCTACGCAATCCACTCTCAAAGCACTGGCTTGACTAGAAGTGCCTTTGTTTAACCGACCATTTCAATCTAGTGCCCCTTGCAGGTATCGCTCTTGTAGCAATATGACGTCACTTGACGCTGCTCTATAGGGTGCATCCATGCGACGCGCGCATGCGAGGGATGACGGGATGACAAACCTCTGTGATTTCAACGTTTGAGATCCGGAATTAAACTCACAACAGTATACATAGGACGTTGGAGGGTCCATGTTGTGACTATTGCTTCATATACTGGGACTGTTATCAGGCGGAACTTGATGTGATGGACAATCGGTGGTTCGACGGAAGATGATGGCGTAATTAGGCTGCAACCGATTCATTGCTCTCTCGTTGTTTATTTCATCAGATTTAAATTATGATGTTAGCGCTTGCATGCCATTAAACTATTCCCTGCCATAAATTATTAATGGGACATGGATGAATGTAAATGAAACGTAAGGGGCATGAGGTAACTCAAATTGAGATAGTTGTGGGGAAAAAGGAGGATAAATTTCTAGTTAAGCATTACATTTACTGGAGAGTGGAATGAAATGACTTCGGCGTAAATAAATTATTGTCGTCTAAACCATGCGCAATGGCTGTTTGCCGTGACGTCACCATGAGTTAGCCAATGACGAACGAGAACAACGGCTGTTTGGCCGTCTGATTGGACTAGCCCAGTCACGTGATACGCACGTCACAGCAAACAGACATGGCGTGTGGTATAACCGTAAAGAGAGTACAATTGGTTGGCAAGGTAACACTCAAACTTACATTGTTGTTATAAGGCAAGGGCGTCCACAGAGCGGCAAAACAGGGGGGAGGGGGGAGAAAGACTCGAAAACTCAGAAAGGTCGGATTGGTGGGATACTCTAAAAGTCGTCTACATGCGAAAGAGGTATCTTTGAGAAATGTTGAACAGACTATAATAAATAAACATAATCACGTGCACTGGAGAGAAGTGTCCACTCCATCCCTTGCAATGTTCGAGAGGACATTTTAACATTTTACGCTCGCAGCATTTTTTTACCCAACTATTATTTTCAGCGTATTATTTTCTCCGGAGGGGAGGGGGGGAGGTGGGAATGGGGCTTCAGTCACAATAGCCCCAATGTAGGAGCGCCCTTGTTACAACGTATTACATATTGTTAGGGTACAACAGTGAATTTCATGGAGTAAGGCAGATTGAAAGAAAGATCCAACCTGCAAGCCCAATTGTGGCACGGTTGCAATGGGTCACAATACGAAGGTTGTTCAGGATTGACGGAAGGTAGGTCCTTAATGCTGATAAAGCTAGAGCAACCCTACACCCATCCCATCCTTTGTCACAAGGTCGCCTGGGGGAAAAAAGCAGTGGGATTAGTTTCCCGTACCCAAGCCAGTTGATTCAGCAACGCCAGAATCCTATTGTACCAAAGAACGGTTAAAAAGCGCCAGGTATTGGGGACGCTCGTGAACGAGTGTTGAGTCAGGAGCAGAGATGGGAGTGGGTCACTTTTTCCGCCCCCTCACCCACCTGATCCACTCGAGCCCTGACCCTTGACCCACTTGACGCACCCGATAAAGAACAAAACGTGACCCACCATCCGTGACCATGCTATGAAAAAATAATACAGTATGCAAATGCATGCCATATTATTTCAAACAGACCAATTTTTCAAGAAGCATTTACTAAATAAACGCAACACAGTGTTACAATAACTTGCTGCAAGTATTATGCCCTACAGTTATTAATTTAAACCTAAAAAAAAAAAAAAAACAATAAATAAATCGTGTGCTTAACAGTGTTAAGCTACTTTAACATAATACGCCAGTAATTCTTTTTCCTGCTTATCTCTTATCACCAATCTTTTGTTTTTAACGTGGGCCTTTCTAGACCTTTTTCCCCAGATTGTCTTTATGACGACCTTTTTCTAGGACATTTGGGAAACCTTCTATTTAAAGTTTTGCTTTATTCAGACTAACAAATGCAAAAGAAGCATTTCTGTCCACTCGCCCGCCCCCCTCGTGCCTTTATAATATTGGGGGGGGGGGGCAGGAGCTACTTTTGAAAGTAAGAATAATTTTTAAAGAGTACTAGTAAGACTATTACTGTAAGATTACCGTGAGTCAGTGGGTGAACGTTCTTGACCCATGACCCACTTGACCCACGATAATAATGTGGCCCATTCGACCCATTGACTCACCGTCAGTTCCATCTCTGGTCAGGAGGCGATATGCGCGATTTCTATCCCGTCTGCCTTGGCTTGATGAAGGCATCTGCTTCGCCGCTTCTCGCTCGTGGAACGTCGTTGCACGCGAGTTGCCGCATGCCTAGAGTAAGGGCACGTTTATGCAACCACTTGCTTTTGCATTCTCGCAGCTAGAAGCTAGACATCACCTCAAATTCCAACATGGCGGCGATTTTATGTCTGCCGCCTCGCAACGAAGACAGCAAATAACGTGAGTTCAGAAGCGTTTGGGAAAATTGTTTCGTCATGAGGAATTCTTTATATTATTGGCACGGATTATAAGACTGCAAGTATTTACTCAAACGATGTCGGATTTAGCTAATCCATTTAGCGTTGTTACCATGGCAATGTCACCTTTGCCATCGCGATTGAGTTCTAGCTGCGAGAATGGAAACGCGAGTCGTTGCGTAAACCCGGCCTAATCGTAGCACGAGTGATACTTTTTTTTGCATTTATCCATTGGGTTAAAACGTAAAAACGTATTTTTAACGTGTGGTATGGAAAATAGTTACGACCAGTCAGTAGCATGTGCAGATCTCCGAGATGGCAGGGACAATTTTAAGGAAAAGGGCACAGTAAGCTTTATGTGGACATATTTTCTGGGGACCATTCTTTTCTTTAATTTGTGAAGAGGTTAATGCAACATACCACCTGACTTATAGTAGCTACGCGCCGATCGTATCCGCGCATTTAGCATAGTCAAGGTCGACTGAGACAGTATAGCTTCGTTCCTCGCAGTGAAAAATGCAGCTACCGTCTCAGTTGGCATTGCGCCTAATAGACAAGCCAGCGTGAACGCTTTAATTGTGTCGTCACAAACAGGAATGATTCTCGTATTTTAAAATCACAATTTATAATTTTCTAGATTAGTGTATTATAATTTTGCTTCGGCGATCTATTGGAATAATTAATTTTAATTTTTACTGTATTAGTCTTTTAGATTTTTGATCTCATAGTAATTATTAGCAAACGATTAAATCAGGGCTGCGCACACAGATAAAACTTCAAGGTCATTTAGGCGTGCAAATATTTAACAGAAAATCTCCTAGACGCCACATTTTAAAAAGGATTTTTAGCAAGGGAAAGACTAACGGCAAGTAAATAGAGCTTTAGGGCCGTACTTGATGTGGAGGATCGAGAAGAATGGCCCTGGGAGGTATATCCCTTTAATAATGCTTACGCCAACTAGGATGTTTCAGACTTCTTCTAAACTGCGAATTTTCGGCAGGTTCTGTTGCGTATTTGAGGTTTATAATATCGCGTTACAGCGATGAAAATAGGCCTAACCGAAGCGCAATTTAATTATCTTTCATTTTGTCAATTCAGACTTTGTTTAAATAAATCGGATTTAAAAAAAAAATTAAATCAGTATTTTCTTTTGCAAACGCTTTTT
>JAHWFP010255562.1:11726-23013 GCA_023313725.1 Lithobius niger
GCCTTTAGCGGCACTTTTAGGGGTGGCACGATGGCTTTAAAACAATCGTGAGATCAGCTGATTTTAGTTTTGCAGATACTCCACCTTTCATGAAAATTTAACAGAATGCTGGTGCCATCCATATTTAGAATTAAGCTAACCGCAGATCATTAAAAAGACGTTATGAAACATTGCATCCCGCCAAGAGCTGACACTATAAATAAGTTGTTTGTGTCATGTGCAATACGTTTCAATAATGCTTTTCACCAACAGTAACCATGTAGTACCATTTAGAGTGAGTTTAAGGTTGACAAAGGATCATTTTCTCAAATATCTGAATTGTTCCCTGTATAACAAACTGGATATTTTTTCTTGTCAACACAACGTCATGTCAGTATGGATTGAGTGCAGGGCCGTAATATTTAAAACGTAGTTACGTTATAGACAAACATTTCGTTAACGGCCACTTTGTGTTGGGTTAAAGGCTGTCATGCGTTGATCATCATAGCGACATAAAGTTAGTAGCCATGAGCAAGTGAAACTAAGCAGCGCTCAGTATAAAAAAAAAACTGGGGTAAGCTAGGAAAGAAACGTATTAGGCCCTTCTTAAGCAAATCCCTAACGTTCAAAAGGCAAGGAAATAGGTTACTTTTTATTACTTTGCAACACGGGTAAGTTATATATTGCCTTGACCAGTTTTCCGTGGATCATAAAAGAACATACAAATTAAGAAAGGTGGTGGGTAGAAGAAAGAGGAAAGGATCGATTAAACATTCCGTAAGAGTCCGGGGAAGAGCAAGTTTTGGGAGCACAGAAGAGCGACATTATTGTTGGGCCTACAGGTGGCAAGGGCTTAATTCGGGCCCTATATATCTCTCTCCCAATAAGTCTCTCACTCCTCAGTGCCTTTTACGTACTAACCGATTATGTGACGTCAAAGTTTGCCCTTCAGCCGACCTTAACTCATTTGCATAAATAACCGTAATTCAAAAGTGCTTTTTAAACCTACAAATACGTCCTTAGTCTAAAGTCACTTCCCCTTACTACTTACGTTTGATGAGTGTATTTTTCGTTTGTTAGTCCAGCTTTGTGTCATTTCGTCAGCAAAATCAATGGCCAATGCGATGCAAGAATCAGTAAAATAGCACGAAATGGGAGCAGTGACGTCAGATGCGTTAGAGATATGTCGATACATCTCGCACGGTTTCTCGCTCTGCAACGTAGGATTGAGTGGACCGACCCTACCAAACCTAAGAATAACCCATTGTCTCAGAGTTTCGCTTTCATGTTGTGCGTTCATATATACTTTCCCATCCGGGCATACACAGGGCGATTTTAGCCAATGGCACTTTCAGCGGTAAACGCCTAGTAACAGTTTCTGGATTCCGCACTTTACGTTGTGACTGTATGAGTGAATCGTTTTTCTTGAATAGACTAGTTCGTCCAAGGTGAAACACTCTAT
This sequence comes from Lithobius niger, assembly GCA_023313725.1. Taxonomy (NCBI): domain Eukaryota; kingdom Metazoa; phylum Arthropoda; class Chilopoda; order Lithobiomorpha; family Lithobiidae; genus Lithobius; species Lithobius niger. The sequence goes on from JAHWFP010255562.1 coordinate 13,168, forward strand.
ATAAACATGTTATGGAGCAGAGAGAATCTTGTTCGGTTTAAAGCAGCTAGAGGTCACCAGTAGTTCTACGTGCGATTTTAAGATTATTCTGTGTCCAAGAGAGAATATAGTTCCTATAATTTTTATGATATTGGTCATCGTGGCTTTTTTATTCGACACGTAATGATAATATTAATAATAGAGGTGTTACCCAGCTAAAAAAAAAATGTATCTGTAGAAATTCAGCATTTTCAGAAAAGTGAAGATAAAATCTGCAGATTTTCTGCAGTTTGTTGTTTAATTTCAGCTAGGTGAAGGAAAGACCTGCAGAATTTCTGTAGATGTTGTTCACTCCTAACAAGCTGAAGATCAAATCTGTAGAATTTCTGCAGTATGTTATTCATGTTCAGCTAAGTGAAGGTAAAATCTGCAGAATTTCTGTAGATGTTGTTCACTCTCAGCAAGCTGAACATAAAATCTACAGAATTTCTGCAGCCATTGTTCATTCTGAGAGCTTGGCAGAAACGAAGCAGGGTTACTTTCAAATTTTACCAAAAATGTACGGAACAACACTCCATAAATATAAAATATAAGAGATTATAAAAAATTATCTCGTTTATTAACCCTTTATGGACGGGAGTACCCGAAAACGCATCCACAAAGGAAAGTTTTAAAGTTTTAAACATGGATGCGACAAGCAGTTGCCAGAAAGCTTACAGCTTATAGAAGGCCCAAGGAACAGATGTTAAGTGGAAGATGACGTGAAGCCAACGAGGGCTTACACGTATCAACAATCTATTTAAAACCCAACTTAAAAACATTGTATACCTCAATAATCAAAATAAAATAAATGCAAAACTTACACAGTAGGTTGTTACATCCACCATGAACTCGTTGTGTAGTTGTTCAACAAAAAATGGTAGTCTACCTATAGCGATTAATCCTCCCGGAACACCGGAAGAATAATGACTCCCGTCCGATTTTTTTTTTTTTTTTTTAATGGACTAAGAATTACTTGCTGAATAATGTTTTCCTCTTCCATTTTTGGGGCAAACGCACCGTTTGGCCGTGGTTTAGGTCCAAAGTTAGCACTACGGGAGGTAGGCTGTGACGCCATCTTGTTGCCGGCAGGCACGCTCGAGGCAAAGGCCGCCGCGCAGGAAAGCATCAACTGGGCGAAAGTCCGTCAAATGAAACGCCAAACCCCAATCAGTTTGTTACAAGTGAAACGACAAACAGAAGCCGGTACCTATAACCTAACCTAACGACAATAACAACAAAACCAAATTAAACGACAATAACAACCCACTTATCTGAACTGTTTACGGGAAAAAGATGTCAGCTGGGAACATGGAACTCTTGTACGTCTGTCAGTGCTAGAGTACGGCTTTCATTAATTTCTGACGGCCAAACCAAGCCTTTGCCCCAAAAATGTTATGGGCAAATGTTGTTCAGCTGATCATTTTACATCATTCTAGCCCAACGAGAAGCTAATCGGAGAGGAGTCACTATTCTTCCGGTAAGCCATCCTCCCTTATACAAAAATTTTAAAAAACGTCCTACCGTTTATGTTATCTTTGAAGCACTTGAACTTAGGAAGACAATTCATTGTTTGGTGACATCTGCTGATTTCTCCACCCCGACAGTGATAGCATATTCTAGCCTCTGAAAGCAAGTAACACTAGTGTTAGGTTTAAAATAAGAAGAATTATCGTAAGTACATGAAACAATGCATCTGAAATAGGGTACCAAATCTGTCCACGACATCCTCCCACACTAAAATGGACGTTCAAATCTTTGGGTGGACATGGGTCCTTATCCTCCTTCATCAGTTTTACGTTAAGTTCCAACCTCGGAAATTCGTTTATCAGGACTCCGATCGATTCCACCTGCTCTGCTGCTACTACCGTAGAGTTACTCCATGTCACCGGTAGATGGTGACAGCAGTCTCAGCAGCGCTGGCTGTCTACTCCCTTTCTGCATCTGGTTTCCTAGTTGACCCACTGAGGAATCGGCCCGGGGTCATTCAGGTCAGTGTCATCCTCTGGTGATCATCAAATCATCTTTCGACCTAGACCTTTCTTCCAGGTTGTACTGGCTTCATCCTCGGATGTTTGGCATCTATTGTCCCGGTACGATCATCCTTCTGTCTTTTCAAACAGTACGCCGTAGTGACTGGAACAGAAACGCTCGCAAAGAGGTAAACAAGAGCCATATTCAAATAATTTGAGCATCTTTATTTATGTTAGCTTATTTTAATTGAAGTACACCAGTAACTCAGGTTGCGTATTCATTGGTTGTGGTTATATATAGTTTAAAAATATTTTATACCCGTAAGGGTTAGTAACGTTTTTATTTGATACAGTTTTAGCGTTTATCACTTATAAGAGTTTTAAACAGAGTTCCTGGGTAGAGGCCTGGTTGTGCCTCGGGCAAATTTCTGAGTAGGACCAACCCGTCCTTGGAAAATTCCGTTGCTTCCTTTTTGGTCTCGTTTCTCTCAATTATTAGTCTTTCCTAAAATTAGTGTTTGTTAAAAATTTATAAAAAATGAAGGTTATACATTGCTGTGATCGTACAGTATATCATATAAAAAGAATAAAACTCAAAAAGTTAAATATTTCCGCTACCATTAAAATATAACATTTTATATATAGTCAGTCGTACATTTAAAGTTATGGTATGGGATCGTAGGTAAGGACCAAAACTTAAGTCCCCAAAGAATAGCATAACCTGGAATGTAATAAGATTTCGAGAAAAGTTCTTGTTTCCTTGCAAAAATCGTTTATACCTCTGGATATATATTATATAGTATCCTTCGTTTTGAAGTATATTTCGGTCTTCCAAATTAGTCCTAGGGGTTGGTACAACAAAATACAAAAAAAAGCTGTTCTTTTAGATAAGAGTTGTGGCTCTAGACTATATCGTAAGGCTTTATTTTAACACTTGCGTTAAAAAGGTGTTTGCACTCGTTTTTTTAAGTCTACCAACAAATGGTAATATACAAGATATGTACAATATAAAATATATGTATATATATAAAATCAAGAATTTATAGGGTTGGGGATGAGAATTTGTGACAGACTATTCTGAAACGTTTTAGATACATTGTATTAGTTCAGTCTTAGTTTATAGAGGGCGCCATGTGTTTTATGTGAGAATTTCTACTCGGTGTTTAGCCTAAAATTAAACTAAACTAGCTTGTATTTAATTATTATTTAGCCTAGCTTAGTTGTAATTTAGTTTACTTTAGATTTGGGCTGAAAAATGAGCAAAAATTACCAGCTAGAACACGTGGCGCCCTCTGAAAACTCGGACTGAACTAAAAGGGACGAATCTAACGTGTTTCAATAGGGACTTTTTAGTGTTACAAATTCTCCTCCCAAACCCTATAAATTCTTGATAATTTATATACTATAAAGCTAAATAACAAAAAATATATAAAAATATAACATAAGGTGTTTGCTGGTTGTGTTCATGTTTGTCAAGGCTTGGTAGTGTTGGATCTATTTTCTTTATCTCACTTTTTGAAAGCTAGTGTAATGCAGACTGACAAAACAAAAGCTGTTACAAGGCCTCCTATAACTAATATAATTATTAATTTTGCACTTCCGAGAAATCCCGATAATAAAGAAAATAATCCGAAGAATGAAGGCCAACTTCCAGAAGCGGAGTTTGCAACACTAGATACGCTTTGTGTACCGCCTAAACTCAATGTTATTTCTGGTTCGTCCAAATAAAACGACCAAGTTTCACAGGATCTTGAATTTCTAGTAGCCAGGCTCAATTTTTTTTCCTGAGCACTGCCGGTCTGTGTGGAATGCAATTTTAGTCAGTGTGAACCGAGTTTACAATTGTACAGCTCGTGTTGACACTGGAATGTCAATAAATTGGACTGCTTCATGTCCTGGTACGCAGCTTGATGTTGCTTTTATCGCGAGTTCAGCCATTGCCTTGCAGGAAAAGCAGTCGATTGTGGCTTCGATTTCTTCGATATGCGGACAGACAAGAGTGTGTTCCATTCTTAGTTTATACTTGCTGAACGAGAGGTGCGCAACGACGTGTGCACTCTCTGTAAGCGTAGAGCGTAACTGTCGGTCTGGCCCATTATTAGCTTGTGATTCACACATATGGAAGAATATTCGTTTTCTCTGTCGTCATCTTTATCAAATAAGAGTCCCTTTTCTCGCACGTTGACTTCAAAGTTCATACAATTAATTATGGCTTCATCGAAATAAAACTGATTCGATTACATAGCTGATTATTGTACGTCACCTGTCTTTCCGCTTTCTGGTCTGTGTACTTCAGCTGCATCTTCTAGGTACGATTCTGCAGGATTATTTACACGTGTAACCATGTGTTTCTCACCAGCTCAATGTCATGGGCGAGATTTCCTAAAGGTGTAACGGCTGTGCCGTTGTACGTTCCCTATCTTCTGATTATATGTTTTTCTACTGAGTTGTTCTTCATAAAACTTAGTTCAATTGTCCTTACGGTACATCCCGAATTAATACTTGCCGCTATACGAATCGGCTTCCCTGGTAAGGCATTCAAAACGGTACCCCTTACCACAGTGAGTACCCCAACCGCAAAAACGGTTCTGTGCACAAAAGCTATTTGACTTGGTACCCTTAGTTCTGTGGGAAACATAAAATATAACAACTCAGTGTTCCAGCTACATTCTACCTCTTTAAACTCCAATTAGAGTTGAAATATGCTATTTTCGCTGTCATCTAAGAACCACAGGCAAATTGCGTAGTGTAGATTCTTAAGGGTTACTTATACCTGTTGATCAATCTTGCATGTAGTACCGTGTTGATCTGCACTGTATTCCCTCAAAGCACTCTGAATCATTTTATGGTCACTGTATTGTGCTTGTGTGAGCGGTAGGTAACACCACAAAAATGACTATCAACACCATTATCCCGGTCATCTGTTGTCTTCTTCCAATTTCATGAACGGCTTCTTCAATTCCCATCGAGTTTGTACTGCAGTCTGTCTAATTTTGTCTCCTACGTAGTAGACTACGAGTGACCATCGGACACTTCCTCTTACTCCCCAATACGTCTAATAGATCATAGAGAAAATCCAGCTAAGTCCTTACCATAGTGTTGTGAGTATAAGCCTTACTATTCCTAGTGCTGCTACTGCTATTAGGTATTTTAATACGACAAATTGTGAGGGTACGCAATGTCGGAAATAAATTACTTTCCAACATAGGATACAGTCTGCCCATGAGCAATATGCCTTTCCTTCCACTGGAAACTCAGCTTCCAAGCTTACTCCATTCAACTTTACCAATATGACTTCTAATTTTCCAGACGTTAGCAGAAACTTTTGGCATCAATAATTGAAGTGATCACCTTTACCTAATTTCTTTGCATACGCCATTCCTCCTTATGCCGGTACTCCATAGTCATCCAACGTTATGGCCGGTGATCTAAACTTAATGCCTCCTTGCTTCGTTTTTACTTGCAAATCGTCAACACTCATAGGGCGTATGTGCCTATGATGGCATACGCGATGCTCATTTCCTGGGATATCATTTTAAATCTTTTTAAATCCCTTTGTAGCCTAGGTGCATATATTTGTGATGTTGTATAGAGAGACTCTATAAGACACTAGAAAAATATTACTTATATTGACACTTGCAGGTGCTATCAGCACGTTCATCTGAACAGGAACTATTTTACATTTAAAACGGTAATTTGGATCACATGACTATTCCTTACAATATTCCGGAGATCCGCTGCAGAGTAGTGCTGTGGTGCATTTGTATTCTGGTAACCCTGGTTTATTACACGAGTATCCTTTTTCAGTTTCTTTCTCATTCTCGTATTGCCTGTATGTAAGTTCAGTGGTAGTGGCAAGTAAATTATTCGTCAATACTTCACTAGTTTGCCATCCTAATACACATGCATTGCAAGAAGTTGCTCGGCCATTTCCATTCCTCGAGTTGTAGTCCGAGTTCAACAGGTCTTATTTCTGTCCTTAAAATAACACAACTCTAGTGCGTGAAGTGGCAAGTCATCAAGAGAAGGATCATTATTCGCATCTGACTTACTGGTAATAGCGTTGTTATGGGTGTTTACTGTCTTTGCAGTAGGCCTTGTCGATTGCATGCCTTTTATTCCAATTATTAGGAACACCACCACTGTGGTCCATTTGGGAATCATGCTCGGGATTATTCTGTTAAGGATAAGGAATAAGAGTTTGGGACGAACGTTGGGTCCTATAACTCCTCCTTATACCTTTGTACCTTTTATTTATATATCTACCCCATATTTACTCTTTTCATCCCAATTAATCACCAACCATCTCCTTTCATTAACTCTGCTTACCATATGTATCCTTCCCCCTGACTAATTGTCTCCATTTTACTTACTCCAATCAATCATATCGATCATTAGGCCTACTATTATGGATACGAGTAGGCCAACAAAGTGTGATTATTAGGTATCGTTCACACTGGGGGAGTATATATCCAGGAATTACAAATTCGTGGATGTCCCCTATCATCATAGAAATTATAGCGGGGGGGGGGGGGGTCAAATATGTGACAGCTGCCCTCCCTAAGCCTATTCATTGTAGTCCGTTATAAGCTTGTGAAATAAAAATTTCTTCACAAGCTTACAGTTTTTTTTAGCCAGTCTGTAGGTACGTTCAAGGTTTCGATACTAAGGATGACATATTACCAAGCTTCAGATTAAAGGTACTATCTGCCCTTTTACCTTTCTGGAGTAAATAGTTAGTGCAATGTACGAACTAAAATGCGTCGGTTCCATACATCTTACTAATGGTGGCCTCCTTTGCTTTTGTGGTGTGTAGTAAGTTAGTTTCCCAGGAATAAAAGTATAATGGAGCCCTGGCATCTTACTAATTGATGTCTGACTGGAGAACGGTGCTGGGCCGTCGTGTCTTCCCAGACTTCAGGCTAATTGAAAGTCTGCTGCAAACTGCCTTAGGGTGTTTTATACCTTGGTTACTCCTTTAGAATCAGGGGCTGAAGGATGAATCTAAGCTGGTAACCAGACTAAACATCGCAGGAAAATATATCACCGGTCTAAATATTGTGGACAAAACATCACTGGGACAAAACATCGCTTGTTCCACGAGTTCTTAATCGTGCTTTGTTTGATTTGGGAAACCCTGTTTTTCACATTAATTATAGTTTTCATTCCGGTGTTCAAGAAAACGTTTAGTTTTTGGTTTTTTTTTTGGGTCTCGTGGTGTGCGGTTCGTCTTCCAATTATTTCCTGATTGCAATAAACTCAACTCGGTAACGGATCAGCTATTACAATGAGCGGGGGGAGGGGGAGGTGAATGAGTGTAGTCACCCAGTCATCTGGAAATTCATCAATGCTGTAGAGTTAGAGCAGGGAAGAAATGAGGTAGAAATAATTCAAGCCATTGCCGGTATTACTTCCCACCTCGAAAATCGTACAAGAACAGAGCACAACGCATTACAACCATTGTTGAAGCCTTTGACAACCGCGAGCCTCTAACCTACTTGCATGGTGTAACACAATTTTAATCTTCAAGTTACGTAATTCACAGGCTTTATCTTTTTTATATAGCCTTTTGCTCAGTTAGTTGATTTTTAATTGTACTTTCTCAATTTTTTTAAAAATATGCGATGTTTATTCCTAGCGACGTTTTGACCTAGCTATTGTTTGTCCTTGTGATGTTTCGTCTGCAATATTTAGTCCGGTTATGATTTGTCGTGTGATGATTATTCCTAGAATCATCTAAGCTAGCCCTCCATTACAATGGTCGTCCTTATAGTAAGGGGCGTTTCCTTTGGATATTCTCGTGCGTAGATTGCCAGAATATTAGTGCATCTACTTATTGGAATACACAGTATTGGAGGTGAATCCAGTAATAAGTTTATTATTATGGGATACCTCTATGACTAAGGTGCAGTTCTCGGGTCTTCAAAATTCTCAAGACTTAAAAATATTGTAATTTCTTCCTTTTGCCCCTTGCCGTCTATAGAAAATAAAACCGATACTTTCATACTTGAGATCTAATACAACACTCTCTTGGTTGGAATACGGTTCTTGGGTCCAGTACACCACGATTCAGAGAACCTTTCTCTGCTCCTTAGCACCTAGAAGTATAAACAATTCTAATTCTCTACCTTTGATATAGTTCTACACCACTTGGCTGGGGTCTGTTCCTGGTCTCAAGTTTCCAAGATTTGAAATTTCGCTTTCGTTCCTCAGTATTGGATTCCATGTTAGGGTCAATATTGCTACCCTGTGTTGAATTATCAAACAATTAACTAGAGTACTCCTTAATTACTTAACTCTTATACTGCGATACCAATGGAGCGTTTCCCAGACAGGGTTTACCAAATCATTCGCACAAGAAATGGATACTTCAAATTCAGTGACAAACAAGACATTTATTTAGGCAACTTATATAATGTCAGTTTCACAATTTTACGTCTGTTCACAGTTTAAATCTTACAATGAGCAATGAATTCGTTTCTCCAAGGTTACTAGTTCTCACAATTTAATAGCACACACTTAGGCTATTGACCTATTTCCAATATTTCAATAAAACGTATCACACGTTTATCTCAACGTTTGCTATGGTTAATACACTTTACTCGTTAATCTTTAACTTTATTTCCTTCAAACAAGTAATAAGTCAGATATACAATTATGTAGTAGTTCGTTATATGAATGTTAACTGTTAAGTACTCAAATTACCTCAATGGCTCAAAGTTATACCTTAATTGCAAAGAAAATCTTTTGCTTACGGTCACAATGTTGCTTCTTTTGCTTACCGTCACAATGTTGCTTGGTTTAACCTTGGCGTCTATCGTTTCCTCTGTGTTACGGCGGTTGTCACCTCGAAGCTCAAAGGACCAATGATTGATTCTTGAGACTTAGGAGCATCTGCTCACAGTGTTTAACTGCTAAAACTTTCGACTTTAAACAATAGTAGCTGCTTCTTTCCCGTGTAGTGAGATTAAATGTTGGAAATATCGGCAGCGAAAAGAGCCTAGTGACCTGACTGCCCACGACTTTGGAATAAAACCAATTTGCTTTCAATAAGCTGTCAATAGAGAATTACTCACAAGGAATTGCCAGTTATAAAGTGCATCAATCCTTTTTGACCCCGACGTGCCCCGAAGGCAAGTTCTTGCGTATGTCCTCTTTATTATCATAACACACACCCATGACATACATTTAAACCCATACAGATCTAAATAGACAAGTTAAGACTTGGACAGGTAGACTTGGATTTGTACAAGATTGCAATTAAGGGCTTTTACAAAAATGGGGTGGGATTTAACAAGATATTGGAAATTGTGGGAACTGGTACGGGGGTGTTTCTGGCATCGATTGCAGAATGACGTACTTATTTACAAAAGTGAAATTGGTACAGGGATGCTGTTTTAGTCCCATTAAACGGAGGCCACAAATTTTTTTATGTAGGAGCTGATTATCTGTCTAGTACCTCTCTATCTTCACAAAAACCCTACACTAGCTCCCCTGTTGAACCCATAATTAAATTATCAACATCACTCTGACCCCATAATTATCGGTCAATCAAGGGTGTGCAAGTTCAACCATTCATGTTGTCTAGTTCGAGTTCGAAAATGGTGATGTAGGTTTCTTGTTGCCGTAATTAAATCAGTTTTTCCTGTATCAGAAACACTACACGCTTGCTGATGTTGTCGTGAATTGAAATCGATCAGTGATTTCAGTGAATTTTACAACGTATTCCACATTTTTTAAAGCAGTAATTCTATAGAGTAAAGACGATCAATTTTGCTGCAATTTATCGAAGAAAACATTAGAAAAAAAAACTTACGTCGAGTTTACATAGCGAAGTCAAACTCAAACTCTGCCC
>JAHWFP010255567.1:0-11962 GCA_023313725.1 Lithobius niger
AATAAATCAACGTTAGCGCTTTCTACTGTTTTAAATTAACCCCTGCTTGCCATTTGGTGCATGCATGACGTGTACCAACTTATCAAGTGCTATGGTAGTTAGCTAGCACAGAAAGCAAGATGCTGCTGTGCCAGCTGGAGTTCAGCACAGCATTCTAAAACATGCACTATCCTAAATAGCTTATATTTTCCTGTAAGAAAAAACTAATGTGTATAAGTCTATAACGTTCCATTGTTTTCAGGAGAGGATATGTTATTTTGGGTGGGGAGTGTGGTTGGTTAGTCATTGTAAGGGATAGGGGTGGCACGATAATCGCTAATTTGATATCGCGATACAAATTTTCGTCACTTATAGTATCGTATTATTATGGGTATTTAATTATCCAGCAAACCGACGAACATTGTAAAGATTTCAAATCACTGGTGTTCATGATCCTTGACAATTTACAGTGACATCTGCTTGTGGTATGAGCGATGAGGCAGCCTATTTTTTTTTTTATATATTTTTATTTTGCGTTACTTTTACTTATGTGGACCAAGCATCTTACTGAAGGTTTCAGCCAACTTTTTTTTTTAAATTAATAAAATTAAAATGGTTATTTCAACCTAAAAAATTTGTTTTATCCAGATAATATAGATTATCACGATAATTTTAAAACTTTTAAATTGGGATAAAAAAATTGTGTATCGTGCCATCCCTAGTAAGGAGTGAACAATAAATAGAGTATAAGAGAACATTTTCGCTGTGCTGACCACCAGCTGGCACATTGCACACACAGTACGATCGGAACTGACACTTATCATGCATTATCCCATTACCAAACAAGTCCCACCCAATATTAGTATATTTGATTATTTTTTTGATCCTGTGTAGTATTAAAAGCTCTGATTATCGACTTTGAATAACTTGTATGAACTGATATTGGCCTATATAACTCGGCACAAACCTGTAACTGTTGAAGATATGTACTGACCTCTCAATCTGATTTCATCATATGGTTGCCCACATGTTTACTGTATATTGCTGTGTATATTAGTGTTTACTGTATGTTTACTGTATGTTTACTGTGTTTACTGTTCATTGAATAACTTTTTAGTACTTTCCCCGATTTATCCTACTGTTTTCTACCACTGGAAGAATCTAGTCGAAAGGATTAAAATTGTGCTTGGAACGCCAAAATCAGTCAAGAATTGCCAAATGGTGGAGATTTGGCCAAAATTCCATTGTCCACATCATATCATGGTCCTGATTCTCTATAGGGTGCTCAATAAAACAGTACACCGACTTGATACTTGCAGTTATTTTACTAAGATAATAATAAGTGTTGCTTTTTTTACAAGTGAAATTTACTTAAAAGTTAGTCAAGAAGTAACAATGCACTGGCACGTACAGTAACAACCTCCTGAAAAAAAAATTAGTAATTTTTGTTTTATGTAGAAAATTTTTTAATGTATACAAAAACGCATACAACATGTGAAAGATGAAAACATGAAACAAAATTTACGTATGAAAGTCACACTCCGACCTGTTCCTGATTAATTCTTTTGCCATTACGCAAGTGGCAAATCTGTACGCCCACCCCCACCCCCATTTATCACTGGGGCCAATAATAGTCCCTCCCCAGTTTAAGGCACTCAACTTAATCGTGTGCTGTTGCTGCATGTGCACAAAGATACTATTAAAGGTGCATTGCTCTCAATGCCATTTTTCTCGATCCTCCACTCAAGTATGGCCCCGAACGTTTATTTACTTCACGTTAGTCAAGCCACTGCTAAAAATCCGTTTTAAAGTATTACGTCTAGGAGACGTTTATATGGCGTCTAGGAGATTTTCTGTTGAATATTGGGAACTAAATATTAGCAGGTAAATATTATCTTGCTAATATTTACCTTGCAATAACCGTAACGTTTTATCTGTGTGTGCGCATGTACTGATTTTTTTAATCGGTTGCTAATAATCACCAGGAGACCAAAAATTAAAAAAACTAATGCGGCAAATGAAAATTAATTATGCCAATAGATCGCCGACGAAAAATTATAGGAGACTAGCTTAAAAAATTATATTATATGATTATGTGATATCATGTGATATTAAAATACGAAAATCTTTCACGTTTGTGACGACACAATTTTTGCGTGGATGCTGTTTCGTCTACTAGGCCATGTGGCGATTATTGGTTCGTACATACAACTGCTCCTCAACATAAACGCCACAGCTAAGGGACAAGCAGGCGATGTAACGTGGGTCAAGCTACGGGTTGCGGCAATTCCAAATTAAAACCCTAGCTGATGGAATAAGGCGCAAAGTCGTGGTTCAGTTCTAATGATGTTTTAATTATTAATTTGAACGGCGATCAGCTCTGGCTTGCCTGATTAAGCCTGGGCTTAGGGCTCTAAATGGAATGCCATAAATGTTAGGCTTACGCAGGGTCAGTCAAAATGATGGCGGATTTTGGACTATTATTTCATTGGAAAAGCTAATCTTGCTATTTCGGGGGGTTGCAGTGAAACACTGACAACAGGGTTGGACTGTGAATTTAAGTTGGGGGAATTGGGACAAAATTGGAAATATTTCTAGTTAAAAATAGCCGAAATTATCTTTGGATGTGGGTTGATGGAGGGTTCGTGGCGGATGAATTCTCGTTTAATACCTAATTGTTGGGAACGCCAATTCAATTCAATCCAGAAGACCAAGCGAGTTCGAACCATTACAATTGATGTCAAACATTAAGTACAGGTAATTCATATGCTATACGCATATTATTGTTAGAGTAATTGATCACATAGCATCATATCAACTAACACTGAATATTAATTTTCAAGTGAGAATGGGTCTTTGCAATATGACGTCATGTGCACCTCGGGCTTGGTAGATTTCACAAATGATGTCGTCAGAGTAACTTCACTGGGGTGGCATAATTTCAAAGTTTGAGATCCTGAATTAAACTCGCAACACCCCAGTGCCAAGTAACTGCGTTCCTAGCTGTGAAGAACGCAGCTACTATCTCAGTTGGCCGATAAACTACTACGCCGAGTCTTGTGAAACCGTGCGAAGGTAACACTCCAGGACAAGCATGAATGTACCTTTAAGAACGCTGACATCAAAGTAACAAAGAGAATTTGCAATTTTTTCATGTCACAAGAAAGAAGCTTTTGGAAAATGGTAACAGGGCTTGCATCATGTCGAACACTAGCACGTATTGCATTAAAGCAAAATGTTGAAATTACAGTAGTTTTTCCAATCATGTATATACAAATAATCAAGTGAGCCTCGTCTCCCCCCTCCCCCCGGTGCTCTTACTGGTATTTCGTAACTTTAACATTTTTAACGGTAGAAATGCCCTTCCCCAGATACTAGGTATCTACATAATAATTCTGGATCCCGGCTGAGCTGATAAAAGGAAAGTTAAAGGAAAACCAGAAGGACAACAATCACTTTAGTCGCTTCTCATTGTTTTCGTGCACGTGTAATGTCTTTGATACGGTGCCTAACAATGCCTGGTGCACGTGGTAAGGATTGAAAACTATCGTCCAAACCGTTCATTGTTGATGGGCAAAATGAAAGAATCCATGTTTCAGCTAAATGCGTATAGTTTTAAATCAAACTAAGCTACGTTGTTAATTTCGAAGCCTCGAAATTGGCAGCTGGAAACGATGCAATGGCTTATTTAATTCGCAGATGAAGGCTTTCAGAGCTGAGCTGAATTGTTACAAAGTGGACAACAACAATCACTGCTGAGCACGAGGCTGATCATTGCTATCTTGCAAAGTAGTCGTTTACAATCAAAGATGATGACTCAGCGCTCACATTCTTTAAACGGTGCATCCTGTGATTTCAGCCACTGGATGCGCAGATTCAGTGACTGAGGTCAACAAAAATCACAGTTTGTCAGACAGAGCGCGCAAAAATTGGATTGAAGAAATTTTAATCCGTGAAAGCATTTCTTAGCCAGTGTGTGCGAAAATGGGAGTGGAAGTGTGAGTGGGGAGTGGGGAGTGGGAGTGGGGAGTGGAAGTGAGGGGGTTGGGAGTGGGGCCGAGAGGGTGGGGGGGGGGGGAGTGAGTCTGTAAACTTAATTCTTGACCGGCCCCGTGCGTAGCACGGGCTTCCTCTAGTAAAAATATAAAGATGGCTAGCCCATTGTCGGAGGCAAATAAATAATTATTGCAGTGAGACAAGTGAAAGGAAAAATAGTTATAGATTTCGTTGAAGCCAAAACGATTTGATTTTAGCAAAAAGAAAAGTGATTGACAACTGTATACAAACTAAATATCTACACCCATCTTTTGATATATTTAAAACCAAGGGCTGATCCAAAATTCTGTTAAGGGAATGCTCTATCAAAGTTTTCACATGAAAATGTGTTTTATGCCCTAATGTTCGAAAGAACTTACCTACCCAACTTCTTTTTAATAATGAAAATCAGCCGCACAGTCAAAACAGCTATTTTTTCTCCCTTCCTTTTTAAATTAATAATGAAAAATTCAAATATCGTAAAAAAAAACATACATTTTTAGGCGGGAGGGGGGGGGGGGGTTGGGCTGCCACACCATCCACTCCATGCTAAATCCGCCCCTGTTTAAAACATTGAAACATATCTTTATTATGACAACGGACACTGGACAGTCATCAAATTTGAATCCACACCTCTGTGTTACAGATTTCAAGAAAAACCGAGATGGAGTTGTTGCCAGAAGAGGAAAACATGGCTCTGGTGGTGATACTGGAATGGACCCTTCCCAGTTATACTACTGTGGGCGTCATATGAACCAATGCAGATGTGGTGATTGTGATGGGCGATGTGGACCTACTAATGGATGTCCATGTGAAGCATGTCTGCAGCTTGTGAACACAGGTAGGTAGTAATATGTTAATGAGTCTCGGAAATTGCCTTTACCTTTTTAGGGGCATGAACTTTGCGAACACTTAAATGGGATTAACCTTCAAGGCATGCCTTCTTCTCAGCCTGTTTGACAATTGGCACTTTCTTGTGTGTTTAGCTTTGTCTGGATTTAAAATTCGGTGGCATCTTTCTGTTGACTCTGGTGCCAACTTGTAGAAGTGGTTGTTGGAAGACAGTATTGCTGTGATTTAAGGGTAGGGTCCTTTTAAGATCGGTGTGACACGCTTTGTCTGGATTTAAAGTGGGGTGGCTGATGTCACTTTCCATTGACTGTTGTGCCAGCTTGTAGAAGTGGTTGTTGGAAGGCAATATTGATGTTATTTAAAAGTACGTTCTTTTTAAGTTGGGTGCGTTTCGACTGTGCAGAATGGAAGTAAATAGGCGTGTAAATTTTGCCTGTTGATAATAATGGAAATGCTATCTTAGTTTCGATAGTGGTCTGATTTGAGCAGTGGACTGCCGTGGCATTTGTCAGATTAAAGTTTTCTACAGAATTTCTGTGCTGAGTGATTCCTAGTTTCCCAGTTTTTCTTAACTTTATGCAATGTAAATCCCTGGGTAATTTGAACACAGTATACTTTTTTTTGCTGTCTTCCCCTTAAATGACAGCAAAAAAATGACCAGGAATTGTGCCCACAGTGGACCGTGGACATAGTTAACCCTTTATAGCCTGGTGGCCCTTTAAAAGGACGGCTACTGAACGGCAAAAAACTAAGTCCCAACGCGAGCTTTATGAGGGGTTCCCGGGGACCCCGAGTAAGGCGAGCAGCAACAGCCCAGTGGTCAGCGTCCTCGTCTGCAAACCACGTGAATGGCGGATCGAACCCCGCGACCGACCCAACCATCACATGGGACTTAAAAAAAAAAAATACCCAGTTTGCCATGGTCAAAAAAAAATACCCAGTTTGGCATGGGCATTAAAAGAAAAGCTGGAAATTCGATTCAATCAGCATAAAAGCTAGAAAGGTTCGAGCTGACAAATTCCTTGCAATTACCTGTCCAATACTGATCACTTTCCTAATTGGGTTTGCGTTTCATTTATTATAAAAAATATTTACATAACATATTGGCATTAGAAACAGCTTCCATTCTAAAAACTCCACTATCAACGTAACAAACAACCCACACCATTACTGCTTTCCAACAACCACTTCTGCCAGGTGGCTCACCAATCGACAGAAACTGGCATCATGCATTTAACGTTAAATTCAAGCAAATTTGCAAGCTGCACAAGAAAGTGGCAACCATCAATTTTGTCGAGAAGATAAATCATGCCTTAGAAAAATTTACCACAGCATTGTTAGCAATCTCGAAAGTCTGTTCATTGGTGCGCCCCAAGACTTAGGCCTTATAGTGGCTTGGGTGTTTGACCAGGGAATGTCTTGCATGGGGCTAGTCTAGCTAACGCTTTAAACAGTAATTTTGCATCGGTCTATGGGGCGCCTAAGGACCCCCCTTCCCTCCGAAGTAGCAGTTTCTGTTTCTGTCCCTTGCTAGACGCCGTTGACCCTTCTGGAATTGTCGGCTGCCTTGCAGGCGTGTCAGCCTTATATTGCCTTGGGAATTGATGGTATTACTAACGCTATCCTGCAGTGCCTGGATGTGGCAGGCCGCTCAGACCTACTGGAGTACGATCAGAGCCTCTTTGATTTTGCTCTGGTTCCCCAGTCGTGGCTGTTCTCGACCCTCACTCCTGTTTTGGGCAGGGGTAAAGTGCGGTCTGTAGTCACGAGCTACAGGTCCATTGCTCTTCGCTCCTGCCCTCGGAAAGTCTGAGAGAATTCTCATCAACAGAGTAGTGTGTCAGTTATAGGACTCTGGTAAGCTGTTTGGAGCCCAATTCTGTTTCCGCAAGCACAGAGGGGCTCATGCTGTGATGATGGAGCTGAAGTCTGGCATTAGGGAGGCTTACGTCAACGACTGCAATGCGCCTGAAAAAGCAGACAATGGTCTCACTGCACCTGGACTCTCCTGAGGGTAACAACGGAATAGAGAACCATGAACATACGGGCGAAAGGGGCACCTCAGTTTAGCAGGGAAGCACCAAGGGGGGCATGACAAGCAGCACATTTTTTAGTTGCGTCAGCAGGGGGCCTCTACCCTTAAAAAAGTGAGGGGGCCAAATGCTAGCAGTTGCGCAAATAACGGTGAAGGAGTGGGGGGACAGGAACAAGACCCCTCCAAAAAAATACGAGCCGAGAGGCATAAAAATCTCAATTCGCCATTTTCTTCAAAATATATTATTGATGAAGCATACATTACGTAAAGCAAGAAAATAATCGCACAATAAAAATAAAGTGGTCATACGTTTTCTAGCAGGGGCATAAACGGGAGTGGGGGGGGGGCCTTAAAAAAATATGTACATACCTACGACTGAATGGTAGTCAGTCAGAGTCACATCAATAATTGATTTCGCGTCTTGAATGAAGCGTAAGTGGATAAAGGTGATTTTCTGTACTATTATTCCTAGTTTATGATTTTCGCTGATGGCTTATTTCCAATTTATTTTTTATAGTAAGTTAGAGTGGCAGGGAGAGGGGGAGGAATTGGACGGATCGCAAGATTGTGTGAACACTACTGGAAGTGGACAAGTTAGAGTTGGCCGCTATGAAGGATTGCCAGAATATTTATTCCAATATTTTTCACAATTTTAATAAAATTAACGAACATTTCAGGTTGTATTACGAGACGTACAGAAATGAATCACATTGTTACTCATTTTAAGTAACCTTTTAGAATATTTAACTTAATAATGCAAGTTTCACTTACGAAACTGGCACATTGAATATACAGGTTTTTCTTTATTTAGTTGTGCTTAGCGCAAAGAATATATCGTGTTCGATTCGTGTGCCCCGCCCCGTTGCATTCTTTTATTCCGAATCTACTGTTATTAATGTATTAATAACAACAAAAATTAAAAAGCTAAACCAACGTTAAAATGAAAAGTTAACTAGAAATAGTTTTTTTCTTTCTCCCGATTTGTTAAAACTGAGTGGGCTATTATCGGTCCCAGCAAAAAGTGGTGGGGCCATGGCCCCCCTGGCCCCGCCCCGGCTCCGGCGTCTATGTGCGTCAGTTAAGGTGGACGTTTAAATACACAATAATTCTTGGAAGTAAGTATATTGCTCAAACAGAAAAACCAATTTATACCACTAAAATTAACGTGTTCACTAAACCATTATAAAATCCAAAATATACTTTACCACCACAGCAGAACATTTCAGTCAAACTTGAGAATTCACTGTACATTTTCGTCGAGTTCTATCACCGCCTTCAGACCAAAATATACACCGAAAAAACACTACATTTTATCACGATCGTCTGCTAGGGAACATTCGAAACTCGGTGCTAGTCTGGTGTACCACTGATCTTCGTCGTGCGTTCAATCTGGATACCCCACTTTTTATCCAAAGCGATGCCCAGTTTTGGCCTAACTATATGGTTGATGTTGCGAAAGGTTGGGTTAACTATCCATCAGCGGTTTATCATTAAGCTCAAAGCGCTTGATGGCAATAGACTCCAATGCTCGGAGATGGTTGTCCTTCAAGACATTGGTTTTAAGATTTTTGTCTTCTCCCACGCAATGAGATGTGATAATTTTCTTGCGTATTTGGCGACGCCGTTTTGTGGTCAAACTTGGAGAAAGCACCAACATGTTCGGTAAGCCTTACGTGAAGTTGCCTTCAGGTTTCTCCTACATAGACAGCATCGCAGGAACTGCAAGGAACTCCATAAGGAACTCATTTCGTTTTTTCCGTGCATATGGTCTGAAGAAGACGATAGGACTCGCCGGAAATTTACAGTGAAAGCTAAAGTTTGACTGAAGTATTGTGCAGTGGCGGTAAAATTGGATTTTATAATGTCTTTCAATTATCACTGTATCCGACGGTTACCCGTTTTTTCGTATTCACTAAACCACTATCTATTGGCCACCTTCCCTTGTAAAGAAGGTTTTGGTTTATTTATTTTTTTAATGTTTAAGTTACTAACAGTTTTCATTTCAAATGTTTTTCAGGTTCCGCAAATCATAGTAATTTTTCTACAAGTCGCACTGAGGCTTCGAACACAAATCCGTTGCGAGTAATTTTACCGCCACTTAGTTCAGGACAAAGTGATCATTCAAAGGCAACGCTTTTATCTGCACCTGTACCAACGTCACATTCAGAACAGAGTTTGGATGGTTGCCAAGACAATACATGTGCAGTGTGCTATGAAAAAGCTATTGACTGTGTCCTGTATACTTGTGGACACATGTGCATGTGTTTTGAATGTGCACAACAAATATGGCAGCGAACAACTGGAGGACAATGTCCTATCTGCAGAGCAGACATTCGTGACATAATCCGTACGTATCGTTCCTGATTTGTTAT
Source organism: Lithobius niger (assembly GCA_023313725.1). Classification (NCBI taxonomy): domain Eukaryota; kingdom Metazoa; phylum Arthropoda; class Chilopoda; order Lithobiomorpha; family Lithobiidae; genus Lithobius; species Lithobius niger. The sequence goes on from JAHWFP010255567.1 coordinate 9,274, forward strand.
GATTTATTTCAAATATAAATGAGTGCTATCAAAAAGTAATTAGGAGTATGCAAGTGATTAAGTAAAATGCTGCAAGATCAGAATAACCGTTTTAGTACTTGCAGTCATTACACAGTGATTATTTCTACTCTGTGATAATAATTATTTCATCCTATTGTTTTTTGCTCGCAATGGTTAATTGACAGCCCTACAATAATGCTGTTTACAAAGCTTAGTAAAGCTTCATTGATATCATGTCGACAGTGCTTCTTGCAACAGGCCTACCAAAGTACTACAAGTACAGCACATTAAATCATACTGCTACTACAATCTAGTCTAAATCCTAGCGATTATTTTTTCCACAACATTGTATAATTTCGTGTCAAAAAGTAAAGGTATAAGTTTTAAGCCATATGAAGATTATTGTGTAAAGAGGTCCCAGCAAATTAATAGTGGCACAAAGGATATAAAAGGAAAGAATTTTGCTGTAACACAGCAGAAAGTGAAGCATATGTCAGCTAAATATTTGTGGTAATAATTGATAATAAACTTTGTGTGGCTGGGTTGAGACCACTCGGATTAATGAAAGTCTGTCATTCGAATCTTGGAGTTCGGGTCTAAAGAATACGATGCTGTTAGAAATAAAATGGCACATTTGTTTTAGTTTTATTTCAAGGTGAATTGAAAGGTACTTTTTTCTTTTTGTGGCATTTATTTGTTAATATTAATCACAGTGTAAGCAAAACTTGAATGGGTAATTAAAAATAAAACGTTATTTAGTATGCTTACATTTTCCCCAGTATCGTCAAATTCTGTTCCATGTAGCAATTTTGACATTCAGGAGACTGCCGTTACAGCTCAAAATTATGTATAGTGTTAAAACTTATAGTAATGTTGCTTTTTGTTTTAACATTATGATTAAAACATAATGTTTATGATTATATCTAAAATTAGTGCACTTCTTAATTGGATGCTAAATGATGGAGATTTTTACTTTGAAAGTCTACAATACGATCAGGAATGACGTGTTCGTTTCGCACAATACTCATTTTCCAAAAGTTAATTAGCTAGTCAAAAGTCCAAAACACACAATAACTGGTGAACGTTCTTGTTTTTTTAGTCAGTAGGTGAAATTACTGCTTTTCATCTGTCTTTCTTCAGCTTCAGTTCGTTCTCTCTTCAGTACCATATCATCGTCTGCCGTTTTGAAAAGTGGCACTCGCCGTAGCCCTCTGTAATGATGTTGCCGTTCATCCCAATGCGTCCAGTCTCTTGCTAGAATGATGATTGACCAAGTTATTGATACTTGGATGCGAAGGCCCCTTACAAGCAAGGGTTGGACATCCTATTGAATTGGAGAATGTCAAAACACTCCTAGTTTCAAACACTAGAAGCGACTTGCATTTGCAAGAACTTGAGTCCTTAGCTATCCAAGAGCACCCTAGGAAAGAAACTAAATTGATGAACTTACTACGGCCTTCAAACCAAAGGATCAATAATTTGGTCAAAAAGCATTTTAGCATGTATCTATGGACGCAATGGGATGAACGGCAATATCATTACAGTGGGCTACGGCGAAGGCCACTTTCCAAATCGACGATGTGGAATGAACGGTGAACGAACTGATTGAATCGTAACCCAGAACAAATGTGAAAGCCCTTTCGTAAACTGGTAAACCTAAAGGTTTTTGAAAGTTTTATTCAGAGTACAGAAGATGTTTCACACGAGTTTGTTCTGTGTAGTTCCAGCTGTGCGGCTGTTGACATATCAAGTCTTAAATGCAAAACTACACGTATTTTTATTTACATTCTGAAATTTATTTTCTTGGAAATGTTTACGTCCTGAAATTGTCAAATGGCTACAAGCTTTTCTCGCCAGCATTAGCTGATTTGGAGGGCAGCTCTACTTTTATTATTATGCAGTTGTGTATTTTGGTTCTGGGCAAAAGTACGGGTTTTTTTAATATAAGTTTCTGTTTTCATGGCATTGTGTTGAGTAGTGTTATGTTCATGTAGCGAAACGCTCATTTAGAGATGTTTTGCTGCCTAGTTTGCTCAGTGACAATGTGTCCATGTTGCAGAGTTGCTTCCCTGCTTCAGTTGTATGGCATTGCTAATGAATTTTTTTACCGAAACTACTGCGTTAAAGTTTACTTAATGTATAATATCTACGTATATAATACGGAGCAGGCGGCCAAGTCACCGGCCACGCCATTCCGTCGTACAATCAAGTACCCCACCCTGTAGTGCCATCTGTTGACGGGATTCGCCTTCAAATTCGGGTAGGGACACTTTTCCAACGTCTTTGAACAGATGGCACCACTTACCAAACCTGCCATGTCGCCGTCTGTTGACAGCCTTGGACTACAAGTTCGGGTTATGACACTTTTTCCAAAGTCTTCGAGGAGATGGCGCCACTTACCAGACCTGCTGCACCATTTTTGGGTTCGTTTTTGGGTATTGTTGTGGTATCAAAGCGGCCAACAAAGTTTTAGTCGCGTGGACTGTGCCATTGTCAGCGTTTGAGCTAAAAATGCCAGACATGCCAAAACAGCCACAAGTGAAACAAACACTAAGCTTGTTGAAACAAGGTTGTTCAAATCCATCCCCTTGACGATGATTATAATTATTTGCCAAATAATTAAAATTCATCTTACCTCAAAGCTTGGAGCAGAAGTTCTAAGTTGTAAGGGGACTTTTAAACATTATCT
>JAHWFP010255577.1:0-10666 GCA_023313725.1 Lithobius niger
AAGCTAGAAGGGTCACGCCAGTCGGGAGTGGAGACGCCATGTCCGTGGAATACCATGCCGGGCAAAATGGTAGTGGTTCGTATGTTATAGTTTATAGTTATAGTTTAGATTTTGAAAGTTTAGTTTAGGACTCCCATATTCTAAATTCATAGTTTAAATTCGTAAACTTAACCTCTAGCTTAGAGAAAATTATGGTGGTGACGCCTTAAGCGGCATATTAGGTTCTCTCACCCCATAACGTCAGAGTGGTTCTCTAATTTTTCTAGTTTACTTTAAATGGATTTTTAATTTAAACTGACGGTTTGATTTTTGTGGAAGTCAAAGGAAAAATACTGATGCCTAAGTATAAAATTGCCGGGCTTTTTATTTCTTAGAACAGTTTCTGCGGGAACTAAGGGATGTTGATCTTTTGTACTTGGAAAACTTAGAAACATAACTGTGGACGGTTGATCGTGTATGAAACATACTGTCAGATAGACTTTAATCAGTTGCGGCTGTTTAGTCTTGCGGGTGTCTCCGGGAACACCTAGTATTACTTTTTCTAATGTGAAAATTTAAACTTTATTTCAAACACAAGTGTTGTTGGTCTGAAATTGTGAATTACTAAAAATTGTAAATTCAACTTGTTGCTTTTAAATAACTGGTATTCAAAAGCTTTTAGAAGCGAACTATGATATAAAGTGTTATTTCATTCTGTTGCATAAATAAAACCAGGAGTTTTAAACTTCAGCTCGTTTGATAGATTGATTAATTGTCTTTTAGTGTAAAATAAATATGTAGCCCATCTTTTAATTTTAGCTATTGTAAACAGTTAAATCCACCGTTGGTGGCAGCTATTACCAACAGTATTAATGTTAGGCCCGTTTTAATTAGGACCGGCGCTCCATCCCCCATGCTGGGTCTGTAGCCCATGCTGTGTTATTGAACGTAAAAAGTCGTCGTAAACACCGTAGAACCTTAGACTGAAACTCCATGTACACCAGGGAAACCGGGGGCGTTACAAGCACCTAAGCCGTTGTAGCGTCCGCCGTTACAATTGGTGGCAGAGTGGGATGAACAGGTGCTGTTCCCGTCAAGCGTTTTCCCCCTGCCATGCTACAAACCTAGAAGGATGCAAGCCACTTCCAACTAGACGTCTGTGGTCCCGTTAAACTTGGCCACGAAGTAGATGCCCGTGACTACGTTGCACAAAGTCACGAAGCAGATGTCGTACTAAAAGCAAAAAATAGTACAACCCCCGCCCAGCAGCTCCAACAACTGCCGGCGCCAGGAAGCAACAGCTGCCGCTTCCGGTAGACGTCCTCCAGCCGATAGCCGTCTCAACCCCAACCGATGCTGTAGGAGAAGAGGCCCGTGGGGGAACCTGCGCTCCGTGCAGCCAAGCAGTGGATTTTGCGTGTGATACTCCACGGTCCCTGTGGATTAGACCGCCAGTGACGATCGATTCCAAAAATCAGTGCCGGACTTCCTGTACTACGGTGGAACGGAAGGACAGACTGACCGTACAGCTGTTGTACAAAAATTGGGTAAGTGTACATGAGATATGCTTAGAGGCCGCCAAGCCGAGTGTTGTAGTTGAGGGCATTAATGCCATTTAGCTATTCATATACCAGAGTGCTAGGGGTCTTGAAAGTGTATTTTTTTTTGTGCAATCTTACTGGATTTGGGAGAGAAGTTTTTTAAGTAATTCGCTCTGCTCAAAATTAACGTTAAATTTTATGCGGCTGCATTCAATTTTTGTTTCATTTATAAAAGCTTTAATTTGAAACCACGTTAAACGTTAAACCTAAAAATGTCCGAAATGGAAGAATTAGAAGAAATCATCCGTGATTTACAAAACAAGGATTTAAAGAAAGCTTGTTTAAACCTAGGCTTTACAGTCAGCCATTCTAGAGCCGAGTTACAAAAAATCTTACGAGCAGCCTTCGAAGATGGTAAATTGGATTTAACGGAACTTTCCGATGCACTAGCTAATGCTATTGAAAGGAGATAAGATGCCATTTTCGCAAAAAAAGAACTTGTAGCTAAAGAAAATGAACTCTTTCTTAAAGCCGAAGAACTTAAATTAAGAGCCATCGAAGTAGCAGACGCTGAGAAAAAACGTGCTATTGACTTAGTCAAGGCCGACCGTCGTCGCACTCATGAACTAGCCTTAAGGGACCAAGATGCCCAAATTAACGATCGTGCTAGCGCAATGGAACTAGCCAAGTTAGATAAGCAGCTAGAACTAGCTAAGCTAAATGCTGCTATGATAAATCTTAACCCCGCTCCAAGCGGAGCTAATGGCGCTCCCCCAGCTCCCCCAAATCTAGTTGCAAAACATGGTAAAGTTGCGGACGTAGTTCGTCTCGTCAACAAGTGGACGCCCAAAACTGAAATCAACAGTTTCCTTAAGATTTTTGAACGCACAATGACTAGTCAGAAAATTCTTAGAGATCAATGGGTCACGGGACTCCAACCCCTCTTCGGTGAGGTTCTGATTAAAGTTTATGATCAGCTAACAGACACTGAAATGCAGGACTACGAAATAGTCAAAAGTAAATTACTTGCCCGTTTTGTACAAACTAAAGAGTCTTTGCAAACCCAATTTCGTTGTCTCGAAAAAGAGGCCGAAATGAAATTCCAGGATTATGCATTTGAGTTAGAAACTCTTTTCACTCGTTGGTTAACTTTGGCTAAGGTTAACCGTGACTATGACAAACTTGTCAACCTCATGCTTTTGGAACAGTTTTACAAATCGTGTCCAACTCATCTCAGGAAATGGATCCCTGATCAAGTTAAATAGGGACTTCGCCCGAAGTGGCCCATGTAAAGAAGGCCCGTTCTTCACTAGATTTGAGAGGAGACCTCAACTCAAACCATCAAAAACCTGAGGGTAAAATTTCGTTTACGGCAACGAACATTTTTTTTTATTTGCGCTCCAGCGCTAAAAAGACCTCGGTCTTTGAATCACCATAACTCCGTGAAAAATGGACCAAATCGTTTCAACTTGGAAGCCCTTAAACAGATCCCGAAAATTCCATCTACAACCAGAACTACACCATTTTGAAAAACCTTCAAAACCGAAGCCGTAACTCCCGTAATTCGTGAAATGCCATTTTTCGCAACTTGTAAAAATTGTATTTTCTCTTTATTTTTTGCACTTAGGCATAAAGCCAAAGACATTAGCTTAGTGTTTGATAGAAGGTACTTACCCTCATTTTGATGTACATACATACTTTGTTTGATATTTCTTAGGTTTATTTACGGTGACGATCTTGAATACTTTTGAGAAATTTCCAACTGCCAAAAACCAATTATCTGCGGCTGCAAATAATGATTGAAACTATTTAAATGCGTTTTAGCATCTTGCTGGTACTTTTAAACTTTGCTTTTATAAAATATTTAACGTAATCTTTTGCCATCACCACTACCGGAGTTTAGGCAACATTTTTATTTACGAATTTTCCCGGACACGTCTTTTCTGTTCGTACGTATTTGTTCCTAGCAAAACCGACCTGGCTATCGATTTCCCAAAGGAAAACCTGGCATCCCAATGTTAATCACCGAATTTATTGAGATCATTCCTTCAATAGTCGCGATGCATAACATCGTGGTTAACTAAGAAAACAATCCGTAGTAATTAAAGGCCTTATTCACGTTCCAAACAATGAGTATAACTCTACCAGCCTCTCTCTACCACGCAGTCAATAATTGTTCCTTCAAACGGCGCCAAGCGAAAAATCTTTTGCGCTGCCGACTTTTCTATTGTTCTCAAGGCCTTCAGCCAACCAGACCTCGTAGCTCTCCTGGTCGTCCGCACGAACTTCCGGTAATGAGTATATAACCCAGCCCCAGGAGGCAATCGTTAGCGCCCGCTCAGCAGATCTCAAAGCCAGAGGTAGCTACGCCAGTCGGTATAGGAGATGTCCCGTCCGAATGTTGCCATGCCGGGAGAAGGTAGTGGTTCGTAAGTAAACTAGTATTGACTTAGAAAATTTAACTTTTGGAAACCCCATTCAAAATTTATAGTTCTAAACTTAATATCTAACCTTAATCGTTGAGAATTTATGGAGGTGGTACCATGATCGGCATTAATGACCCCCCACCCCATAACGTCACGGTTCACGGTCCCTTTCTAAAAACCAGCTTTTTTCCCGTGTTTCTAGTATGAATTTACTCAAACACTAAATACATCACTTAAACCAATTAGGTTTGCAGAAGCAGTGACTTCGATGGCTAGTTGCCCAAACTCATGTATGTGTTTTCGTTGATTGGCAGAGTTTTTGCTAACTTAAAGTGACAAATTCTAAATGGCAGATTTGATTCTAAGTCGCACTTAGAAAACATAGTCTGGTTGTATTTTGTGTAATTCCCGCGGTTTGCACTTAATAACAGGTTCTTGCGAGTTCCTGGCAGAACTTTTTCTTGTCGAAATTGTTATTCTTTGCACATAACATGTAAAGGTTGAAACTGAATTTAATGTAAATTCTTGTCAGATTTAATGTAAATCTAGTGTTGCTTTAATTTAAAGCTTTCTTGTTGATGCTAGTTAAAATGTAAATACTTGCTTTTTATATTTGCCTGTCATTTAATAAACCAAGAGTTTGTGAAACGTCAGTTGTTTACTAGTACGATTAATTGCTAGATTTAATTAATTAAGAAAACCACTTATTACTTAAAGTCAGGACTGCAATTAACCACCCACCTGGTGGCAGCGAATACCCCCCTTTAAAGTTAACTAGTTAGACTACAGTTAGGACCAATGACTCTCTGTTACCCATACTGGGCCAGTAGTACATGTGTGCTGTTTCCTGAAAAGTAAAAACCGCCACCGCAACTAGTAATTTAAAGGTCAAAACCATCTTTATGTCGGCAAGGCTACAAGCACCTCTACAGTCGTAGCTTCGGCCGCTACAACCAGTTGTGTGATGAATTCACTACACGTAATAAGCAGATTTCAAGTGATGCTGTTTCTCGACCTGTTAAAGCAACTCCTACAGCTGCTACGACAGCACAAGGTTCTAAACCTTCCAACAGACAACGTGGTAACACTAATCGTAACCACAGTCAGGCGGCCAAACCGGCTGGTACCGCCGAGGTGAAAGCTGACTCCATTAGTGGGGACTCAGTCACCAACACTTACTCAAACCATGAGTTCGACAAACCTCGTCTCATAGGCGATGGCACTTGTTTTTATTGCAAAAAAATTGCACATAAACGCCAAGATTGTCGTATTCGAATGGCTGACGAAAAAGCAGCCGCAGCAGCAGATTGTAATTTTATCAGTCGTGCCCCTCCGGAAGTTGTTTTATCTAAACACATTGATGAATGGTCCGTAAATGGCCAAAAATGCCTTGTTTTACGTGACACTGGTTCTACGCACGATGTAATCGCTCGTGAACTCGTAAAACCCGACCAGTTTACTGGCGAGTACACGCATTGTCATAATGCTTTAACCGACAAGGCTACAGCCTTACTTGAGGTTCAGACCCCCTACGGAGCTATCCAAACCGAAGCTCTCGTGTCCTACCACGTTGGCCCCCACTTCAGAATGTTGTTAGGCATGCCATCTCAAACTGTGTTAGAGGAAAAAGGGCTTGTTTCCCTCCCCACTTACGTGAATGCAGTCACCCGTGCGCAGGCACGTGCCGCCGGTCTTCTCCCTCTCTTACGCCCTGATTACCATGAGAGCCAGACTGATAGCGAGGAGTCTGACAGCGACTCGATTGAGGTTACTCCAAGAGCAGTAACGGAAGGTTTTGTCAGCCCCAAACAAGACATTTTGGATGAGACGATTTTAGGTCCTCAAACCGAGCAGTTCACTAAACTTCTCAACATTGACAAACCCGAGTTTAAAAACTCCAGCATGAATGCCCAACTTTAACTTTATGTTGGAAGTATGCTGAGCTGCCAGAAAGCCAGCAAGACGAAAACAAGCTGTTTTTCGTTGAAAACGATTTGCTTTTTCGCAAACCTTTTCGCCCTGAGGGAAGGCCGCTAATCAACAGGCAACTAGTTCTTCCCCAGGAGTGTAGAAATTTGGTTCTAAGCACTGCACATGCTAATGCATGGGCTGGCCATCTAGGGCGTTCTAAAACGAAAGAAAGAGTGCTTACAAATTTTTACTGGCCCAAATGTTTTAGCGACATTGAGCAATTTGTCTTGATTTGTCTTACCTGCCAGAAAAACGGTAAATCTGGACAGAAGTTTGTTGCCGCTATGGTACTTGTGCCCATGGATGGGGAGCCCTTTAATTGTTTCATTATTGATATTGTTGGCCCCATCCGACCCTCTAGTAGAGGTGGTTTTAAATATATTTTATCTCTCTTTGATCCGGCAACAAAGTTTCCCGAGCCCGTGCCCCTTAAAGAGGCCAACAGCCAAAGTGTAGTAGACGCCCTCCTCGGCATCTTTTCGAGGTTAGGCTTCCCTTCTGATTACAATCAGATTTAGGCTCGCCCTTCATATCTGCCCTCACCATTTTATTCCTTGAAAAGTGCGGAATTAAGTGTATTAATTCAAGTGAGAATCATCCACAGTCCAACAGCGTGGAGCGATTTCACAGAACCCTCAAAGCGGTGCTGAGAGCGGATTGCCACGAGCATCCCCAGGACTGGGAACGATGCCACCCCGGTGCAATGTTTGCATTCCGTACTGCTCCACATGAGAGTACTGGATTTACACCTGCGGAAATGGTGTATGGCCGAAATTTGAAAGGCCCACTCGAGCTTGTTAAAAGCCAATGGGTTGAACCCGACGTCCACCCATCCGTCCCCGAGTATATCCTGGATTTACTCCAGAGATTCAAATACTCACGGGAACTCTCACAAGTAAATATTGTGAAGAGCCAGTTGAAAAATAAAACCCACTATGACCGTAAGGCAGTTGAACGTAAGTTCAAAGAAGGTGATAAGGGTCTAGTCCTTAAACCTGATCGAGCCAATAAGTTAAAAATTTATTGGGTTGGACCCTGTGATGTTGTAAAACGACTTTCAGACACAAACCACCTGATAAAAAAAATCGTTTGGTTCTCAGAAGGAGACCATTTACCACATCAACCTGCTCAAGCCCTATCTGCCTAAGGAGGGGTCAAGCAACCATTCTTACAGTGACCAACGTGAGTTCACTCACCACGACCATGTCTGGTCCGGCAAGCCTGGTGATGGCCATCTTAATTCCAAAGAAGCCATGAGTCTTTTCAAAAAGACAGGTGATTTAACAGAATCACAAAAATCCGACTTGCTTAAAGTCTTTGACCAGGTAGACAGTGTTTTTTTCACTCTGCCGGGACGTACCGACATTGTCACCCACGATGTGTAGTTAATTGACACTCAGGTGAAGCCTTGTAAATATTACAGGCATGCCAAGTTCGAACGTGACTTAACCCATAACCGCCTAGATACGAACGCACGCCTTCAACGTACAACAGCGAAAAACTAAGTTCCAGCGCGAGCTTTGTGAGGGGTCACCGGGGACCCCGAGCAAAGCGGGCAATCACAGCCCAGTGGTCAGCGTCGTCGGCTCCAAACCAAGAGAATGCTGGTTCGAATCCAAGAACCGGCCCAAGTACCATGGTACTTTAAAAAAAAGGGTATGAAAGTTCTTTCAGGCGGTTATGGGTTATTAGTTACAGAGATCAAACGTTTGTTAGATCTGGGCTTAATTGTGGAAACGGACTCCCCACATGGATCCCCCATGATTATTGTACAAAAAGAAGACGCTAGCCCTCGTCCTGTAGCTGACTACAGAGAGCTGAACAACAATACGGTAACTAAAGATTACCCAATTCCCAACATCGAGGAATTTATTGAGCGTGCAGCTAAGTGGAAATACATTTCCATTTTTGACCTCAACCGTGGATTTTGGCAAGTGCGCTTGACGCCACAGGCTTCAATGGCCGCCACTATCACTACCCCCATTGGGAAGTTTGCTCCCCTGATGATGAATATGGGGATGAAAAACGCTCCATTTTGCTTCCAGAAGCTCATGGACAATGTCACTCGTGGCATGGAGGAGTATGTCACTCCCTTTCAAGATGACACCGCTGTTGGTGCCGAAACGTGGCAACAACACTTGGACAACGTTTTTAACTTTCTCTTTGCTGTCAAGAAGGCCGGGTTAACGGTTAACGCAAAAAAATCCCAGGTCGCTTGCAGCAAAGCTACTTTTCTTGGTCACGAAGTGGGCAATGGAACTCGCACCCCTTCAGAATTGAAGGTTTTGGCTGTTCAGAAGTTCGCACGGCCACAAACTAAGAAAGATGTCCGTTCCTTCCTTGTTTAGTTGGTTACTACCAACGTTACATTCTCCACTATTCTGAAATCTGTGCAAGCCTGACAGACTCTCTGAAAAAGGATGCACCCGATCCCGTTTTATGGGATGATTCAAAGCAAACTGCCTTTGAAACTTTGAAAACTGCCTTAGTGACGTTTCCAGTCCTGAGAGCCGCATTTCACTTCATCCTCCAATGCGATTGTTCTGACCGTGGCATGGGCTGCCTGCGTGTTGTCACAAGAATTTGGGGAAGATGAACACCCCTGTCTTTACGTTTCACGTAAATTAACGGCCTGTGAGCAAAATAACGGGACGACGGAAAAAGAGTGTGCTTGTCTGATCTGGTCTGTTGCTAAGTTACGACCCTACATCTATGGGACAAAATGAATCAGAGAATCAGATCACAACCCACTTCATTGGCTCAAGCAAATGTCTGGCAAAAATCCCAGATTGCTTAGGTGGAGCGTCACCCTCCAAGATTATGACTACACTGTCCGGTCCAAGCCTGGCAAGTTTCACTTAAACGCCGACGCGTTAAGTAGGTATTTTGTTTAAAAACAAATTCTTAAATGTTAAACATTTTGTTTTCAGTACAAATTGACTGAAAATTAAGTTTTTCCTGCATTTTTAATTTTGTCATTTTGGTCTGTTGGGAGCATCCTTAAGCAACTCCCAGTTACTTCCCGTTTTGACCTTCACACCTAAATTTTAAGTGCCTATGTTTTACTCTTTTTGTCATTATCAACGTCTCCCTCTGTGGGAGAATATGAACAAAGATTGTAACGACACTAATTAAATATTCATTAGGAATATTCTACGGGAGCTGCAACTTGTCCCCTGTTGGCTCTTCTTTAAGTGTTAAACGAAATGATTTTCTTTATAAAAAAATCATCTGTTTTACCTCTGAGGGCAAAAGGTTAACTCTGTCGTTAAAAGGTTGTTGCGTTTTTATCCATAAAACCTCCCAGCGTTGTATTGTTATGTTTAAGTTATGGGTCATACCTTAAAACCCTTTAGTGTCGAATTCCCATGTAAACAAGTTGTTCGGTAACCTTAAACCATCCCAGTGGGAGTAGTTTGACAGTAAATAGAGCTGGTCGTTTACGGCGCACCCATAGTATTCGATTGTCCGATCCCTATCGCAGCGGCTAGGTTAATTGAAATGCGGCGGAGGATTACTATCGCAGTCGTCCCAGATAAAAAAACGACTAGACTTAAGCAGAGGCAGGTACCGTACGGGACATATTATCAGAGCAATGACGGCCTCATTTATTTTTTATAACGAAACAACCAACTTAACTTTGTACTTTTACTTTAAAACTAGTGTGTTTCTCGATAAATGTTTTTTTGCCCCATTTTCAAATACTTGTACGATATTTCTGCACCAAGCAGCGCAGACAGTATTTAGTTAATGGTTGCAAAAACAGTAATTTTTAACTTTTAACTTTTTATTTAAGTTTCCTAGCCGCAAAAACGTTGGTCCCCCAAAAACACAAAATGGCGAAGTCAACATTTATGGAAACAGTTTATTTTACTTCATGTCAATTTTTGCTTAATTTTGGCGGTCTTGTGTTTATTGCATATCTTGTGTGCCCTAACCCTTCTATTCTAGTTTTTATTCCGAGTTCTAAGGAACCCTGAATAAAATCCTGCGTTTGGTGGCGTGTAAATGTGTGCCTCCGAAAAGTCTTTGTTTTGCTGAACGAAGCGAAATTCTTTTTTCCTCGAGCGCCCAAATGCCTCGCTTGTGTAAATTTCGCCGTGTTTTTAATAATGGACCGAATCGAACAAACTCTTCGGCATTTAATAGCCATCCATAATATCTACCTCTTGGGGAAGCCCAAATTCAACAATTCATTCTAGAAGATCCACAATCAACAATTGAAAATCACTCCAAACCAACAGCAGCGCTTCTATTTTCTTTTTAGGCAAAAAGCCTCATACACTAGCTTAGTTGTAGATTAGGAGGGGCTTCCTCTACGAAGGTACTTAACCTCACATACATGTATAGACAACATTTCAAGTGTGATATTTTTTATTGTTTGTCGGCCGCAATCCTTATGAAAAATTTCCACAACGATCGATTTGTCTTTTAACTTTCACGTTAAAAACTCCAATTAACTTATTGCTTTATAGCATCCAATTGAGCTAGTTTATTTTAACCGCATTTATACTTTTATAATAATCTTTTACCCCCAGAAACGCTGCCATTAGTCCAACGTAATTCGACATCGGCATTCTACCGGACACAAATTTTAGTGCATATATGTTTGTTTCAGTTCTCCTCTAAACTCGACTGGATCCATCCAAATGCTACTGCTAGCTTGTTTTACTATTAAAACCAAAAGATATTTATAAAAGAACTGTTCCAAAGCAATCCGAAAGTCAAACTGTGCAATAAACTTCGAAT
>JAHWFP010255578.1:0-13287 GCA_023313725.1 Lithobius niger
AGAGGGAGGACGAATTAGCAAGGGAAAAAGAATTAAGGGAGAAGGAGGACGAATTAGCAAGGGAAAAATTAGCAAGGGAAAAAGAATTAAGGGAGAAGGAGGACGAATTAACAAGGGAAAAGTTAGCAAGGGAAAAAGAATTAAAAGAAAGGGAGGAAGAATTTGAGAGGGAGAAATTGGCTAGGCTAGACGAAATTGAAAGAGAAAAATTATCTAGAGAAAGAGAAAGATTGGATCGTCACGAGGAACTTGAACGGGAGAAGTGGGAACGAGAAGATAGATTAACGAGGGAGAAACAGGAGCATGAGCTGCGTATTAGCGAAAATGCTAGGCAGCATAATGATGAAGTGCAGGCAAGAGAGTTGTCCTTTAAGCAAGAACAATTAAAAGTAAAAACGGAGTCTGTACAACGAGAAAAACGATATGACATGTCGAAGTTGTGCTAACCCTTCAGGGAGAAGGAAGACAACATATTAGTTTTCTTGTCTGGATTTACTAGAATTTGTGATAGGATGGGGTTTAACAAAGAAGAGTGGCCTTTCAGATTGTAATCTTTGTTAACAGGGAAAACGCGGGAAACACTCATGCGTCTTTCTGATGATGACTTTACAAAGTTTGATCTGTGTGTTAAAGCTCTAAAAGGAAGATTTAATGTTACAGAGCAGCATTTACATAACCAGTTTAGATGAGCCCAAAAAACTGATAAACAAACGTACCTAGAGTTTGCTCACACTTTGACAACACTGGGCACTGAATGGGTTAAGGAACTTGATTATGGGGATTCTTTTCAAAAATTGTTCCAGCAGCTATTAATAGAGGATTTCTTGAATAAGGTACCAAGTCCGATAAGAGTATGGCTTATTGATAAGGGTAAACAAGAGTCTGTTTTGAACTTAGCTTCGCTTGCAGACGATTACTGCGCTAATCGCTAAGAAGCAGTTCTAAGACAGGGGAGTGGTTCTGACAATGGAAATGGCGGACCACGGGGCAGAAATAATTACCGTGGAGGAGGTAAAAATGGTAATGGTTATGGCAGGTATCGGAATGGTAATGGTTATCAAGGTAGTCAAGGTAACAGAAACAATGGAGGGAGTGGTAATTCGCAAAATGGTGGAGACAACCAAGGAAATGGTACCAGTAACAATGGGAACAGTAACAATGGTAATGGTAACAATAGCAATAGTGGTACTAGAAATGGTTCAGGTTATAATGGTACGAGCAATGGGACTACAGCTTCGGCTTACAATGCGCAAGCAAGGCCGCAAGCTAACGGCAATAATCAGTCTAGTAGGAGAGCGCTTTTAAAGGCGGACGAACCACGTAAGTGCTACATTTGTAGCTTGAGCTCGCATTTGAAAAGGGATTGTCCCAACAATGGTACCAAAGCCTCAGTGGGAAATGTATGTACTCAATTGCCTAGTGTACACAGTAGAAAGGAGGTTAGCTCTTTTAAAGGTAAAAGTCGTACACAGTCGGTGGAAAGCCAGTTATGTAAGAAATGTACAATTAATGGAAAGCCTGGTAGTTACTTGCTGGATACAGGTGCATTTATGGATGTAGTTTCACGTAAAATAGTAGAGCCTAGTTCGTTCACAGGGAAACGAGTTGTTTTGTCATCAGTTGTAAGTCAAAACGTGACAGACTTTCCTGTGGCAAAGGTAAAGTTGGCTACAGAAGATGGCTACATTATGTTGGAATGCGGCGTGTCGCCATTTTTTAAGGACGAAAAGTACGACTTTCTGCTTAGCCAAAAGTCTTACGAAAAGCTACAGAAAATTGAAACAAAGGTAAACAAAACGCGGACTACGATAGCTAGGTCGAAAACAAGTATCAATGGAAAGAAAAGTAACGAAAAACCGGCTGTAGATCAATTTATTGATGGTAATGTATTGGATGATCTTTTTAAAGTGGGAGATGAGGAAATGGAGGAAAGTGTTCGAAATGTAGCAAGTAAAAATAAGGTAATTGCTGAAAGCAGTGAAATTAGTGTCAAGGTCGAAGATAATGGGCTTGCACAAAATGATACAGTTGTCCAGTCACAACACGTTTTAGTCAATAAACAAGCTAGTGTTGTGGCCGACTCTGTGAGGTTCGTGTGAGGTTTGTAATTAGTAAAAAGGTTGTAAGGAATGGAAATGTAGGTTTGTTGACAGCAGGAACTCATGACTTGTTAGCTGTTAAAGCTGAAGTTTTAAAGCAAGGGCAGGTGCTTGATCCTGGGTTGGAGGGATGTCGAGTGGCAGCTGACATTGAAGGTACAGTCGCTAACATTTCCAAAGTTCCTCTTTCTAGTTGAAACAATGGACGTAAATATTCAAATCAGAGGGCAGCTGCTCCACTTTCGGAAGAGCCAAGCTCAACAATGTTCTTTTTAATTGCAAGAGACAACAATTCAATGGCTCGATTTTGTTATTGTTATGCCGATGGATTCCAGTTGTTCACAAATGACGTCATGAATAATCATAAAAAAGCTTAACGTGACTGACAGTTGAAATTTTAACTATTACTCATTCTGGTATTTGGAATGTGGTTGTAATAATAAAGAGATTAGATGAGTGAGGAGCTGTAAAGAAATAAAACAGATCTGTAGAAAGCTATTACCGTGTTAAAAGCTGCTTAATTCTATATAATTGATTTAGCATAATACGAACTACTTTTCGAGCAATTCTGTCCTCCCTGTGTATTTGTTGCTGCCTAACTGGTAGGCTACTAATCGAAACGAATTGGATCACTGTTATGTGAATTTCTACACAGCTACTTTTTAACGAATGCAATGGAATATAATACACGTCTTTTTTATAAATGACAGCAGCTACTCGGACTTCCACAACAGCTGTCATATTGCAAAACGCTATTAAGTAATAGTTATAGGTTAGAAGCGAGAGGTTATCGCCGATTTTTAACCCACGGCTGCGATTATTGGCTCGAGTATGCAAAGCTTGAGGGCGAAGCTCGAGACATTTGCGTACGAGAACAGGTACAATAATCGCAGCCGTGGGTTAAGAATCGATAACCTCTCGCTTTTAACCTATAACTGTTTTATACCACGGTTGGGACGTCAAGCCAACTCAATTTAAAACGTGTTTGTGTTTTGTGAAAATTGCTTCAAGAAAACGTTGATCATCAGTCTCCTCGATTTGAATGAAGGTCATACAATTTCAGTTGGTGGAGGGGAAAGTGTGATAGATGGACGAGTCCTTTCGCTCAAACTTTGTGGAGGTAGGGGGGGGTCAGTTAGACAGAAGCGTCGGTTAGCAATACAAGCTGGTTTTACGCTGGAACCTCCTCGTGTTTATCGAAGCGTTTATCGTGTTTGGAGTGAATAATTCGATATGTGAGAGCAGGGATAAAGCTGGGACATTCTGGGAAGGTATGTAATTCATTTTGTGCACTTGTAGTTTGAGAATTGTTTAAAAAATACGGTAATAGGGTGTCGGTATGAATTAAGGTTATTCCATTTTAGTTTGTGGAGGAAGGGAGGGGGGGAGCTAACGCGAACTGAATAAGCTTAGATATGCATGTGAGAGTTTGCAGGGATACGATTTCATTCCTCTTAAGTAATTCATTTTGTACGTTTTTATTGCGTTACAGTTGTTTTGCACGCTGTATTTGGTTGTTGGTGTGTGCGTTCCCGATCGCGTGATCCGGAAGTGTCAAAAGTGTGCTTTATCGGCAAAAGTGTTGGTTTATCGGCAAAAGTGTTGGTTAACTTGATAACCCACACTTTTTGCGATGACGCACATTCCGGTCACGGTTAACGGGATTTAACCTACGGAAATTTAGCGTGGCGTAACTCACAGCCGTGGTATACCTGACTTAAATATGCTTGAAAATAAATGAAACGTTAGGCACTCCCCTGTCTTAAATACTCGTAATAAAGTAATGTTTGTTTGACAAAAACACGATAAACTTACTTTTTGATGTATGCACTAATGATAACGTGCCTACACCAGGAAGATACCGGTAAAACTTTCCGACCCATTCTACCGTAAAACGAAGTAGTAACGTAAATGGGGTGAGGGGAGAGGGTGGGGGGAAGTGTCCTTCCAAAATGGAAAAGTTATCTCTCTATTTGCTATTTTGTCCAAAACTTTTTGTTTTAAAGGTATTCGTTACATACACAAAGGAAAATACTCGACAATATAAATAAGATGGTCTCAAGTTTTCTAGCAGGAGGCGTAGCTTGCTCAGAGTGTGTAAAAACTTTAAAATATTTTAATGCAATACTGAATGAAAACGATGTTGCTGAAGTATAAGTTCTGAATTTTGTTGTTTTTAAAAATTGTTGTCAAAAGGAGGTGCTTGGAATAAATTTCGAATAAAAAGTCTTCTTAATAATAGTATTAATATTAATAAAGTCAAACAATATTCAAAGGGTGCTAACAAATTACTAAAACTAAATAAGTGTTTTCTTTACTGAATTTCAAAACTATACATTGCGTGCTGAAGTTAAATTTAATTAACAACAAATACCTAAATTATAAACAAAAATTAAAATACTAATTTATTAACAAAAACAAATTAAAAAAGCATTAGCAAAAAAGATTACCTAACAGTTTACTAGCAGTTTATTAAAGGATGCATTAATAGTAAATGATAACAAGGGTATTAAAAAAACTACATATTTTAGCAATAATAAAACATAACATGGCTTGTTCAATCCATAGGTTTGACCACTTTCCTATACGTAATAGCCCAATAAATTAATATACTAGTATCTAAGTGAAGACAGATAATTAATTTTTTAAATTATGAATTTGTTTAACTGACCCACTATTTTAGTGTAAAACATTTCATCGACAGATACGAATGTGTTTCGCAACAAAACTAATATTTTGTCCACCCTCCATTGTTCTGAACAGCTGCTTGCAGGCGAGCAGGCATAGAGTCAATGAGGCTGTGAACATACGTTACGTCTTGACCAAAGAGTTCCCATTGCTCCTGGATTCTTCCACAAAGGTCATCTGAATCTCGAAGATTTTGCAGTTTATTTCCGAGGCCCTTCTTTAGGGCACTCCACACGTTTTCAATCGGGTTTAAGTCCGGACATTTGGCCGGCAATGCCAAATTTTGAATGTCTCCATGGTTTTGAAACCAGTCTTTTACAGTCTGGTCTTCGTGGATGGGGCTTTGTCCTGGACAAACCAATACACTCCGTCACGAAAATGGTCATCCAGTATGGATGGAACTGCTGCATGTTCTAAAATATCAATATACTGGTATTGGTCCAAGTTGCCGTTTATGCAATGGAGTTTTCTAAGACCATTAACACTCAAAAATCCCCAAACAGCCACTGAGAATTGTCCACTCCTGGAAGTTTCGTGAATGTAACGTGGATTGAAACGTTCCCCAACCGGTCTCCATACATGAATTTTCCCATTCGGGGTGGACTGAACGCAGGATTCATCGGTAAAGAATACTTCATCCCATTCTGTAGACCAGTTGACATGCTCCCTGGCAAAACGCAGTCTTTCTCTCATGTGCACTGGCGTCAGTTTGTCTTTTTGTGCAGCTACTCTATGACGTAGACCAGCATCACGGAGATTCTGCAAATTGTCATTTTGCTTACATTTAGTTGTAGGTCTTGTTTAATGTCACTAGCAGTAACCGTTGGATCTCCAACAGTCATTCCGACAATGGTCAGATCCTCATCGGCCGTAGTTACACCATGTTTGGGGTCTCTAGGCAAGTCTTCAAGTCGTTCATTTTGTTGGTATGCCGCCCACCAACGTCTGATAGTGGGTTTGGAGCAACCCATTATTTCTGCCGCATCACTAATCGATGTCTCAGCCTCCAAGAGTCCAACTATCCTAGCCCTTTGTGGTTCGCTTAAACGTGGCATTTCGATTTGTAGTGGGTAGGGTTAACATCAGTTAGCGATTGACACTTGGAACGCATACAATGCATATTCTCGTGCCACACCAAGTCATTGTTTAACAAGAAAAATTGTTCATTGTTTAAAATGAACAACAATATAAGTACGGGTTGGATTTGAAGCAACTTCATATCTACGTTTAAGAAACTCAGCATTACCTTTCCGTAAATTTATACGTAATAAGATCAATTTATTTTGCTTTACTAAGCAAGGGATAATATTGCATTTCATTAGAGCAAACTTTATGTAAAAAAAAATATCACTCTACTGCCACACACACACACACACACAAAACTGGGTTTGTTTTCTTTGTGTTCAGTTCAGTTAATTGCTCAACGTTTCGATTAAATAAAGACGGTATGGCTTGGCTTGACCACACAATATTAGAAAAAAAAATGCAAACAGCTAAAAACGTTTTATTTAACCAACAAAACCTTCAAAAATAGGCCTACAATGAGCGACGGTTTGACACCACACTTGTGATTCATCAGGCTACCAACTCGCACAGTGACATAGGCTATATAGAAAGTTTCTACTCAAATACTCGGAAACCATATTTACAATATTTTAAAACTAAATAAATATATTTTAACAATAAATTCATCCAGATTTACATTTTAATGTAACACATTGCAGCAAGGAGAGGAAAGCCATAAAATATCTAAATAATGTCAAATGGGGGACTATTTTCTCAAGTAAGGAAGAGGAGGGGAAGGAGTGACGAGGATACTTTTCTCCCCGTCCACGGTTCACCTTAATTTCTACTCCCCCTCCTCCCCCCACCCCATCGTTAACCTTTTTTCTGCCCCATACTTTTTTTCTCCTCCTTCCTTCTCTGTTCTGCATAGTGTTCTGTCCTGTCTTACTCCATTTTTCTTTTTTACTTCTGCAGTTCCTTTGTCTCCTCCCGCCCATAAAGTAGGCTGATTTTTTAAAACAGATTTTAGATATTATGTGGTTTTCTTCTCTTTTGCTTCAATGTATTAATTTGAATGGAGCCTAAATCCGGATAAATTTACTGTTACATTTTTCAAATATTTTAAAATATTTTAAATATGGGTTCTAAGTATTCTCTGCAATTCGGGCGTAAATCCTACAATTTTTAGTTCACACTACTGATATTGTTTCTTTTAAAATAAATATTGAAGCAAACCAATATCTGATGCCTTTTGGACTTAAATATGAGACTGCTTAAGAGGGAATTGAACCCTTGACCGTTGAAACCAAAGGTCGAGGGATCAACTCCGCTTAGGCAGTCTGATATTTAGACTCAATTCCACCTCTCTGATATTTAAGTGCAAAAGGCAACGGAAATACGGATCGCATGTGTCTATTTATCACCAATCGCGTCCATTTGGCTTTTCGTCTTGTTATTACTGTTTATACTTCTCAGAAATCGAAAAAAAAATATTCCACTCCTGCTGTAATTATCGCTTCCTTTAGCAATGGTGACGTCATTTGTAATCTTTGGACCATTGTTGAAGCTTAGCTGTTCGAAAGAGAAGGAACCTCCCTCTAATACGCATTGTTTTCATCCATTGTTGTAGCAGGAAAGAGGAACGTTAGGAATGTTAGCGACTGTACATCTTTTTTTTGGATGGATGATGACTTAAGTAGGAAATGGTCGGCAGCAAATGGCACCAAAATGTGTGACCAGGTAGTGGTACCAAAAATGCTTACAGAGCAACTGGTAAGGAGGGCACATGTTAATGCCTATTTTGGGCACATGGCCACGGAAACAAACATTGCCAGGTTGCAAGAAGTAGTGCATGGGCCAAGAATGTGTGCACAATGTAAAAATTGGATAGAGTGGTGTGAAATCTGTAAGAAATATAGAAAAGGTGTGAGGAAGGGAGAGGACGAAATGATTTTAGTTCCGGTTGTGGCAGAGCCTTTCATTAAGGTGGAAGGGGATTTCGTAAAGCCTTTCAAAGTGACGTCTGACGGAAATACGCATGTCTTAAAGGTTTGTGATAGGGCGACTAGGTATCCTGAAGCAGTGGCTGTCAGGGTGGCTAACTCACACACGGTAGTAAATGAAAGCTTAACGATTTGTTCAAGGGTTGGGTTCTCTGTGGAACTCCAATCGAATCTTGGGAAACCGTTTGTTTCTGAACGGGCAGCTTGTTTCTTGAAAGAGTGTGAAATCGGCCTTGTAAATGGTAAGCCTTATCATCGCAGTCTCAGGCTGTAGAAAGGTTGCACAGAACGAGGGAAGACTGTGGCAGGGCTTTGCATTTGGAGGATTCTGACAAAGGGAATGATGTTTTAGCACCAGCTAAGTTTGCAAGTAAGTCTACTTCTTGTGAGACGGCGAACTTCACTCCTGAGGAGTTAGTTTACGGAAGTAAGGTGAGGTTAAAGAGGGAATTTGCAGATGGAAAGATGGAAAGAGGAGTTTGTACAGGTTACTACGAGTAATGAGGTTGGATTGAAGGTCATGGGAGTGGAAGGGGAGAACGAAGTGAATGGTAAAGAGTTGGACAGGCAGTCTCAGGTGTGGGATTCAGGAGTGAACCCTGGGAATGTCATAAGCAGAAAAGCGAACGAGGAAGCTATTGGTGGCCCTCTGTCTGCAAGGGTAAAGGAAGAGTGTAGGTGCCTGGTTGTGGTTAAAGTGGAAGCAAAATCTGCTTTACTGGTTATAAACACGAAGAAAAAAGTCAAGTCTAGGTTAGGATTGACTGGTGATGGCTTGCACATGTTAAATAACTATGCAAAGTTGGTATTGCCTTTAGCTGTCAGTGTGAACAAAGGGGCACCAGACAAAGTGGGAGGGGGCAGTAGCTGTGGGAAAGCTTTTCACAAGCTGCAGTGTGTGCTTGCTTCTCCCGAAGTGTTGTTGAATTCTGTGTCTGACGAAGTTTTCTTGTTGTTGTTAACATGCAAGGTTTACAGTGTTATTGTTAGCATTGTTTGGATAGGTGTTGCATGTTTACATTTTTGCTGGGTTAGGGGGGACAGACGCCCTAATGCTGAGTGTAGGGGGGTTTGCCATGGCAAAAATGTGTTTTCTCCAGTGGTGAACAGTACGTTTGAGTTGAATCCAGGGAGGTGGATTGTTGTGTGTGGTATTTTGTGGTATGGTGTGTTTAGGGTGGCAAGAGAAGTGAGGGAGCGAAAAGAAAGTTTTTTTGAAAGCTTTCTTGTGGTGTGTTGTAAGCATAAGTGGATGGATTGCTCGTTAAAGAGAGAGTTTCCTGAGTGCTGCAGAGTGTAAAATTGGTGTGTCGTATTTGGTGTGTCAGTGGGACCGTTTGGTATTGAGATGGTGTTGCCGTGTTGTGGATGTGGAGTGCAGTGATGTGTAGCAATGTGCAAAAGAGTGCAGTGGTGTGCAACAGTGTGCAGTGGTGGAAGTGTGCAAAATGTGTTGTGCAGTGTTGGTGTGGGGTGCAGTGCTGCCAAAGTGCAGTGATATGTTTGTGCTCTGAGGGTTGGAGATCGATCTTTGCCTTCTGTACATCGTTCCTGGTGATATGCATCACTAGTGGCCTGCACTTACTATGATTTGTTGTGGACGAATCACAGCGTTGGGTTGGAGGTGTAAAGTTGCCATCTCTTGGTTGCTGACTTGACCGTAATTACCTAATGACTGTAATTAGGGCTAATTATGTTGTTCTACTGGAACGATGAAGGAAACATTTGCCAACTTTGGAAGACCGGGTTTTTGGTTACATTTCCACGTACGAGACACGTGCGTTCCTTTTCACCGAAAGTGTTTCCATATTTGGGCGGGAACGAGCCCATATAATGAAAATGGTTTGGCGTGAAAGGAAGTCTTTCCCAACAAGAACGCAACAAGGACAGAACTCTATGCACGAACTGTCTTGTTGGACAATTTCTCGATTCACAAGAACGCAACAAGGACAGAACTCTATGCACGAACTGTCTTGTTGGACAATTTCTCGATTCATGTGCGGATTGTTAAATGTTTATTTTTTGTAAATTGCGTTATGTCTAAGGAGGAAGTAAATAAGTTTAAATTTAACAAGTCTGCAGTGAACCCTTGAAATTACAGTACATGAAGATTTGTTCTGATAATCATTCCTACCAGATATACGCCTAATGAAGGGAGTAAAAAAACTAAGTCCATGTATAAAAAACCGAGCTTTGAGCAGAGTGAGTAAACTTCAGCTGAATGTTTAGGGGCTAGTCCTCACAGCCAAGAAAAGACAAGACTGGTTACCAACATCCATACAGTACGTTGTGGGACCGCTACATATTATCCGGTGGAGTGACAGAGGTGGCGGTATAAATTAATAAACAAACAATGTAAGATAGTTTTTAAAGCAATGTTAACTCGTTCCATATCATGCAACTAAAAAACTAAACTCAATGCCTGACTCATCAGTTCGGGACCCTTGAGCGCACACAGCTGAGTAGTTAGGCAACTTGTCCTCAAAGCCATGAGACGGCACGATCATAATGTGTCACTAACCAAAGTGCACATGAACCTTTATAAGAAGGCCTTCTTAGAAAATGTTGTGAAGGGGAAAGGGCTAAACCCTTTATCACCTTTACTCAATATTTCAGAGTGGTCAGCAATGTGAATCACATACTAAATGAGTCTCAAAGCAGCGTAAATCAACTACTGATATTGATTTTTTCCTCACTCAGCAGTCGAACCTATAATTTTCACTCCAATTTAGCTTTCCACTTAGATACAAAGAGAATTTCACAACAAAGTTCTACGACGAAATCAAATTTACTGTTGATGTACCAGTTTTTTTTTATAAAATAAATGCTGTATCGATAAAATTAAAATACGTACCTTTAATATCGTTTCCAGTACATTTAAGGTTAGACGAAATTCTTTTGTACTTTGTGCAGATAATAGTTCCTTGGACTTGTTTTTCTCTGAATTAAAAAAATAATTGAATACATACAGAGTTAATTTCTAATAACTTGATAAAACCTTGCACTTTCACAGATTTCTGTAAGTATGTATCCAGGTAACAACAAAGTAACTAAGTTTTCATTCATTGTTGTATGAAGAAGTAGCATTCGAAAAGTGTTACAGAAAAGGAGAAAACTTTTTTTGTAGTGGGCATTAAATAAAGCTGGTATATGGCCATTAATGCTCAGAATAATGTAATGTAGGCTACCATAATGTAAGCTAAACAGCATTCGACTTGAAATCTTTCACGAAAGCCTATCAAAGTAATCTTAATTCCTTTTTCCTTTAAATTAGAATTAAATTTAGGATTGGGAATTTTACCCAATTTTTAGTAAGCCTAGGCTCTAGTAAGGCCTTTCACTACCTCAACAAAAAAATTAATTTAACATCTGTCCAAAAAGTCTCCATATAGAATACATGTTTTGTCATCATTTAGTGATTCCATGTGTACCCTGGAGTCCTTGGTGTTGTGCAACCCTCAGAACCCCTTAACACCCGAGTAGGGAGAAATGTACAAGCCTCACACAAACGTGAGCAACCAATCAGAAGCCAGCATCAGGTCACGTGACCTAGTACAGCTAATCATGGACGTTCTCCAGACCGGAAGTCGGCCATTACAGTAGAAGTGATGTCATGTACAGGAAAACATCCATGACACGGGAAGTGACATCACGAGGGTCGATGTGCACAAACATAACACAGAAAAAACGACAGCACTAGGAATTATTTATTTGTGTTCATCAAACATGAGCAACCAATCAGAAATTAGGGGTGGGTCACGTGACCTAACCCCTGTCTTCTTGACAATTGTAAATAACTGTGAATAGCATCACAATACCATGGTATACATATATAGATTTTTTGTCTTCATAGCATCAGTGGAGCAGTAGAGAATGTAATTGTTTAACATGAGTAACCAATCAGAAACCAGGATTGTGTCACGTGACCCAACCCCAGCCAATCACAGACGACCTCCAAAACAAAGTCGATCACAGTAATGGGGAAGGGTACATACATGTATAAAACTAACGTATGATCCATGTTGAATCAGTGCAGAAGTTAGTATACCATAAAAGCAGTTATGGATAGATGTTAGTGTACTCGTGATATTGGCAGAAGACCAGAATAGTCAGAGAGCAGTTGTAAAAAAGCGTGCACATTTTGCCAATTTTGATTTTTCACTTAGTAGTTGTTGTTTACATCCCAGGGAATGGTTTTCTGCATGTTGCCACCTTGGCAATACGCATTTTATGTATTAGGCATTAAAGATGGCAGCCAAAATGGCACCCAATTTTGCAATTTAGCCGATTATGCAAGAAATGTTAGTGATACACAAAAACGTTTGAGATAAAAGTTGTCTGCAATAATGTAATCTACAATGCCTTTCCCATACATTTCTCATATCACTTAAGGTTTTAGGGAAAAATGAATTGTAAGCCATTTTCGGCACACGGCGTGGCACTCGGCGTGTCGCCGCAGTCGCCGTGAGGAGGTTGTGTTGGCCCGTTTGCGCATTGGTCACACCCGACTTGCTCACTGTTTCGTTTTGTTGGGGGTTGACCCTCCTGAATGTTATTGGTGTTGACGGCCACTTACGGTCCGGTACTTACTTGTTGATTGTCGCCATCTTGATGGTGTTCGTCGTCGTTTCCATCGTCCGCATGACATTGCGCGTCAGTTGGGCGATAAGTCTGTCCTCCTGTCCGGTGTTTCTCAATTTTTGCAGGAGGTACAGATGTATGACAAGATTTAGATAGGGGTTTGAATAACATCTCTGTAATGTGTGCTGCAGTGGCAACCCGGACCACTGCACTGTGACTGAGGTTGGCGCTAATGACCAAGTTGTCGACGCGCCATTAAGCCTCAATCCCCCCCCCATTTTCGGCCATTTTATGGCTAATTTAACATTAACGGACGTTTCAATTTGTCAATTTACAACAGTACCCAATTGCTACTACGTCGTTTCTAATTCAGGTGGGTGGCTCCTATTAGATTCATACGAAAGGTTGGACTGTCTCATTTGCAACAAGAATCATTGAAAGGGTCTATAACTGTTAGGAACTGAGTTACGACCGTTTTACTAGGGCTGGTATTACAGTCAGTGTTGGATTTTTTGCTCATTTTTAACTTTCCACTTCTATTGTGACACGTCTAATTTGGGTAGGTGATTCCAATTAGAATAATTCGAAAGGTTAGACTGTCTCATTTTCAACAGGAATCATTAAAAGGGTCTATGACTGTTAGAAACCGAGCTACACCTCTTTTACTAGTATTGGTATCGCAGTCACCGTTTGACTTTTCACTCATTTAGAACTTTCAACTGGTGCTGACATGTTTCTAATTTAGGTAGAGATTCCAATTAGATTCATTCGAAAGGTGGTAATGTCTTCTTTTCAACAAGGATATTTGAAAGGGTCTACATAAATTAGAAACGTCCCAGCACTAGTTGAAAGCAGTAAATGAGCGAAAAGTCAAATTCAGGTAGATGTCTCCAATTAAATTCATTCGAAAA
>JAHWFP010255579.1:0-51010 GCA_023313725.1 Lithobius niger
TTGGTCATAGGAATTATTTTTTCGCTTTTCCCCAGCACCGTACAGTTCAAGTTTGACATGCAGTCGACCACCAAATAGTTTCTTTCATAAATGCTGCGTAAATGTGACGCGCATCGCCTGCCGTGAATAACTTGACTTCTCGCGCAGGCTGGTGCCACGACGCCTCTTTTTTCCCCTCCCTTATACATTTGCAACGCGTCATACGGGAACGAGAAAAGGGGAAAGAAAAGTTATCAGTTGTTGCGGCTTTTTTTTTTTTTATTTGTAAAATACTAAATGAATAGTAGGTTTGCAATGTCTCTTAGCGAGATTAGGGAATTCGACGACGTTGCACGCGTCATTTTTAATACTGAACGAATCACCGGCTGAAAGTTCAACTTTGCGCCATTTAGGGGACGTGTCCTTAAATACACTAAACAAAAGAATCATAGGGGTTTTCGCACCCAAGACTAAACCTGCGTTGTCTTTAAGATTTTCGTAAGGGGAAGAGTCGATTCTCCATTGAAATTTGACAACGCAACATTTGGAAAAGAGTTTGGCGTCGCTAGAATAATGGGGAGCTATCAATTCGTTCAAGTCTTTCAGTAATTTGGGCATTTCAGCTACACTTTCGCAGTGATTATGCATCCAATCCATAGGCGCTTTCCATTCAATTTCTTCGAGCAGGGTTTTGTAAATTCGAAGAGCTTCACCCGCAGTAAACAATTTGACGACTTTTAACACTTCGTCTTCGCGAACCGGGTTAAACCATTCCGCCGTGCAACTGTCCGAACGATGCCGTAACATTCCCAACGAAGTCATACTATTACAAACAAACAAACAAAAAAAAAAGGAAGGTATTAGAAATCCCCGTCGGGTTCCTCTCTAAACAACCATTTTGTAAAACTTAACGTGAATGCTGTGTCTTTCAATAACGGTCGCTGGGGAACAGTATGTCTGTAAAACTGATTAGTAGGAGGATTGATTAGGAACAAGCTTCCCGGCTCCAGAGTTACAGTGTAAGAAGGCCGGTCGCCGTCGTGGTGGTTGTGCCGCATCGAGTGTACCCGTTTACCCGTTGTCATGATAGCGACTGGTGCAGTTACGTCCATTCCTTCTCTACCATTATAGGCGTACCAGGGTTTGTACATCATTCCCGTGGCGTACCGTTCGATATGTAGACAATTATAGCGCACTTCGCTTATTCTGGAAACGTAATCTCTTACATTTTCTAAAAGAGGCGTCAGTGGCTTGATACGAATGCTGCTTTCCCCAATTTCTTCAGCGTCCGTGTAGCAGCTATATTGTCTAGGAATGATATGACGACCATTATCGATTCTAATATGGTCGTGAGGCGGACTTAAATATTCAATTTCAGCTTCTAGAGCATGAACCAAATGTTGTATTTGAGTCGCGGTGGCAATGTTTTTAAAATACACTACATCATGGTGCAACAACGACGTTCTTATTTCCGTCCAACTAATCGAGGGAAGTTTATCCGGGAATATATCAGAAGTGGAAGTTACTTCATCCATGTCCCTTTAATTTCTCTCTCTTTCTTTCTTTCCCCGAGTCTGCAACGAAAAGAACAGAGAGAAGGGGGAAACTAATAGGTCGGTCATTGGATACACGTCAGTTAGTGCGCGATGCTAGTTGGAGGATCGATCGTTAAAAATAACGTTTATATAAACAGAAGGGGAAAAAAACAGATTTTGCTCGGTCCCAGCTCATACTCTAGCTATGTAGTCAGTGAACCAACAACATCGCTAAAGCAAAAAAAAAAAGAAAGATGCAGCTTTTCGTAGTAAAAGTTGCGCTGTCCGGACTTGTAGTGGTCATGACAGGTGCGTTTCTAGGTTTGATTTGGCGTTACATTCCGGACAATTGGCCTACCTTTCCCTCTCCGACCAGCTTGGTTGTTTCAACACCATTACCAACGTCGCAACTAACCACCTTGACAACGGAGCTAACCACCTTCAGGCCACCAACCATCTTCAAGTCAACATCTCCTCCCCCTCCTCCCCCAGCTGACTTCGGTAAAATGTTTTTAAAAGGGGCTTTTCAGGTTATTTCTAGTAACACGATGTTCATTCTTGTACTTATTTATCCCTCATAGATTCAGAAAGAGGTTCGGGACTTGTTTTCGATTATGTTAGCAGCGAGTGGAGTTGAAGAAATGTTGTTCGAAGAAACATAAAAACTTGTTAATGCTTTGAAGAAAATAAATTTGTTAAAAGAAAAGAAAATTGTTAAAAAAAAACAACCGAACAAAAACGAAAATTAATAGCCCTAGGGAAAAGTCACGTACATGCTTCCATTCATCCAGCGTTTGTTGGCTACAGCCCTATAAATTTTGTTTTGGCTCGTAGTGAGTAAATGACTTTTTCGAGATTTTTAACCACTGTCGCTAAACGTTCAAAGTCTAAGACTTGACTATTTCTAAAATTTAAAGTAATCCCGCTGAATGAACACACACACACACACACACACATTGGTATTTGCGTGGAGTTGTAAAGCCTAATTTCGCTGCACAAGAACTGATTTACGGATCTGTTTATACAGTTTCGTGTCACCGTCGGCGAATGCCTCGCAAATAACTATTGCTCTAGCCAAACACGACTTATCTAAGTCATTTTTAGGAAAGACTACCGACCTGCGCCGACCACTAGCTAGTCATGCAATGACCTTAGCGCGACGCTTTTTCTTTAGGAAATGACCCGACTCTGGGCACTTCGATGTGCGTACTTTGATTTCCAATTTACTGAAAATATCAATTTCATGGCTACTTTGGTTACTTGAAAAAAAAGAAGACTCAAAATATTCGCGACGGCGAATGTTTCCCTGACATGAAAAAGAGGAAAGAGATTATTATCAAATCCCGAGCCTGAAATGGTGTTGTAGTGCTGAAGCCTAAACCTTTTTTTTTTGTCCTTACTCGTTTAAAAATGTCAGTTAAAAGCTGATGGGGTCTAAACGATTTCTAGTCAAATACTCCTGGTCAATAGGGGCAATATTTAAGGTATAGACAGAAGTGTTAGTGCTGAACTTTTTCATATATTTACCCCCTACATTTAACAATGCTGAATCTTTTTAAACATTAAGTCGCTTCGAGTCTCACAATCATGGTCGTGACGGTGCTCAGAACACGATGGTTTGTTATTTTTGCCCTCCCCATTCCCCCCACCTTGCTGGTTCGAATACACTGTTGGGTTGCGCTGGAACGATTATTAGGTCCGTTATTCGTTGAGTCCAGCAGGCTACTGCCTGAGAAATGTGAGGCAGCAAATATTTCATATTAATAATGTCATATTCTGTTAAGGCCGCTGATTTAGCTCCTTCTGTCAAAACGAGCACATTTTCAGCTACTTGGCGAATCCCTATTTTAACGTCCGATGGAGCATTCGCTTGTCTCCAGTATAATCGACCCATCAGGCCGAGCCATCGTGCTGGTTCTAAAATAGGGGCTTTCTATTTCATTTTTCCCTATATTAATTTTAACCGTGTTGACATCCTGAAATATCCGTTGGTAATTAAGGCCAGAAAGAGGAAACGAATCGCAATAGGAACCGTAGTTATTCATGACTGTGGGAAGGAAAGCAAACGTTACTACTCCAACCAAGTCTCTGCCACTGGTGTGGGGGAGGGTACGAGCTCCTTCATTTTTCTATCTAATAAACTAGAAATGTCAGCAACATAACCGATCAACCCTGAAAACTGTCGGTAGTTTAACACTATGTATTTACGACCGTATTTTTCCAGAATGAATTTGGCCTGATACACTGATCCACTTTGAGAGACGATGATTTTTAACGCAGGGCCATAGGTTCGGCCGGTCATTATTTGTTGCTGTAGGCTACGTTCGCTCACGATTCTATTATATGTGTCCCAGTCTTTGGCGAATTCACCCCATTCTGCCGGCGTGAACGAAATTCCACGACGCCCTGGCAATAATCCACAACCTGGTGAAATATATTCTCTTAACTGAATATAAATTTTCCTCTGAAATTCAGTTATCTGGAGGTAAATATCTCCTCCCAGAAAGTAAGTGTCGGGACAGTCGACTGCTTTTATCGTTGCCATTTTTACTTTCCTACAGAAAAAAAGAAACGGGAACCATCCCATTTAATTTTTGCCCTATCCTACCGCACAATACTAATAAATATAGAAATAGGCTTACCTTTTCTTCCGTTGAATGCTGCTTGGGTTTCCTTTTGGCCGCACTAACACACTTCACTTGGCTGTTTTTTCCCTCCTATAACTCGAGCCAAAGTTAAAGGAGAAAGACCCGACGAATTGTGGCTTTTTGGCCCATTCTTTGCCTTTTATGCTGATCCTATTTTACGTTGTTTCAACTGAGAGCATCTTTTTTTCACCCTCTGGCAAATCCTACACCTTTGCTGTCGTACCCCTTACAATATTCTATATTCGTTCATTGGTCCACACGTATGTACCGCGACTGGTTGGCTGTTGCCTAACATGTGACATGATTTCAACCTATAGCATCGTAGCTGTGACGTCCTTACGTCTCCTCCTATTCCTTTTTTTTTTATTCATTGTTACTGTACAAAAACGATTACGTTGTGATACAAACCACATGTAGACGAGTTGCTTACGTTCTTAGTGTCACCCCTCTCTGACAACTAACACCATTCTTAATTAGCTCTACGGGTCATGTCTGACTGTTAAAGACCTTAACCATCTGTGGAAAAGCAAGCTGAGATGCTCCCCCTATGAACATCAACAACGTAACTGGTACATCTTCGACCCATCCTTGTACGTGACGAGGGTATCGAACCCCGTTATCTCCTTTTTCAAAACCGCGCGTGTGAGACATCATCTGTCACGTATAGGATGGAACGCAGGATGTACCAGTTACCCTTATGCGTGCGTGTGTGCGTGTGTGTGTTCTGCCCAATTAACGACTTGAATTGTTTTCAGTGTCTCAGATGCCTTTATCTCGCGTTCCATCCTGGTCCATCCCGGTCCTTGTTAACTTACAGCTGTGTCTCTACGCTTTTATTTTGCCCCAATCGCTATAGCTGGCCGACGGCTCAGCTTTCCTCTTTCCCCGACCAGCGCTGCCAAGAGGGAAACCAGAAACCCACTAGCCAAGGATGAGGGAAAAGCACACGTTGCTCTTTCCTCGCTATCCACTGGCCGCGCAGGAAAATTGTCAATTGCCCACACTCGCAACGCACAACTGCCCGGAATGAGTCCTGGGCTTAAAGACGGGGTGCCACACCACCAAGAAACTCGTAGATGCACGCGCCTACCCTCCCAGGATTAAAATGTGCCCCTGAATGACCATCACTCCCAATACTAATGTGGTAAAAAACTAGACAGCCCGGGCCATAACACTACTTGCAAAATTTATCAATGAATTATTATGCCACAGTTTTAAGTCAATAGCATGCCATACATATATGAAACGTCATTTGGCTCAGATTTCCGAACGCACGGATCTGACGAGCGTTGGGACTTCTATCCAGCCCTTCTCTGTCAACATGCCTCGTCAGATGTAACACCTCTTCAGCGTTCGAATCCGATTAGAGTAGGTACGATTTTTTTAAACAACTCCTGCATATTATGGTATTTTGTTGTTTAATTTTAAATCAGTAACACTTTTTTAATGAGGAAAAGGATTTAATTCCTAGATATCGGATGGAAATCACGTTTACAGTTTTTATTTATCTTTCAATCAGCCAACCTTAAAATATTGCTCCAAATTACAAAAATATATTTTAGATAATTTTGCCTCCACACTTCGCTAGACAAGACGATTCTCTTTCATTAGAAACAAGAATGACACTACTCTGTTGGAAAATAACTGAGAAAAAGTTGAAATACGATTGCAACTGAAATACTTTGTAGACCCTAGCGCCATCTAGTAGACAGAACTGAGATAACCAAAGGGGTTGCACTCCCTCTTAACGTCGCCCTACTGATAAGGATGAAATATCTAGATAGCACAGTCATTGCCCAAAAGTAGTTTTATGAATTCGCCCCCCCCCGCTCCCCTGACAACAACAAAAAATGTCATACAGTAGAAGTTGTTTTAAATATTTCTCTTCCCCTCCAAAAAATACTAAGCATCAAAGTCATGAACGATTGTCTAAACAAATAGCCTAAGTCTACGCTAATTTCGCATGTCGCCATGACTATACAAGCTTGTTATCCAGTTCGTACGAATCTAGATCAGAGGAGCCGCGTGCCTACGTCAGTGATCTGTGCTATAATTTGCCAGTCATTGGTCGGTTGGTGGTGACATCAGACGCTGACGAAAGCTACATAGTTCCGAGCAATTGGTCGTGGATGGATGACGTCAGTCGGCTGAAGAAAAAATAACGAACCTCGTACGTTTACTGCGAACAAAAATCTTTGATTATTTCTAGTGTACGATTTCCTCGGCGGAATCGATCTATTTTCGAACTTAGACCTAGAAATGTGCCATAGAATCTGTGTGCAAAATTTGACAGGCATCCGATAATTCGTTAAAACGCTACAGCGCGAACACACAGACAGACAAACATCCAGACAGACAAACATCCAGACAGACACACCGACAGCCAGACAGACAGACAGACAAACCGTTCGCATAAGAGTCTAATCGACTCTAATAAGTAGTAGATATCACTGAGTCTTATAGTCGATTTAACGGTTACAATTGCTCGCGAGCGAGAAATGGCTAGTCCACTATCGAGGGGGTGGAGGGAAACACGAGTGGGCGAAACCTACGAGTTTTTCCCTCCAGCCCCGAGATAGTGGACTAGCCGTTCGAGCTCAAGAGCAATTATAACCATTAAATCGACTACGACTCACGGATATGTATTTTAATGCTAAAGTGTGACGTGGAGCCAACACATCTAGTTATTTGAGATTAAAAAAAAATGTATTTGAAAATTTTATTTGTGAATCATTACGTAAATTCCTGAACTCAAACTTCCGATTTAAACTTCCTGTCTGCGAAAGTCTCACGTACCCGAGGACGTCCCTATATCCAGTCCTAGTCACCGACGTTTGTGTTTAAGGTAAAACCATATTTTTTCTACTTTATTAGTTTAAATAAGATATAGCATATAAAATGCGCTATTCGCTTGTGTCTCGTAGGTTTTTTAGGTGTGTTTAGGAAGTGTTAGTAGCGTAGTTTTTGTACCGTCGGAACGAAAGGTTGTCGGGTCGGACTATTTCTCCATGGGTGGGGGCCTAGCATAGTAGCCTACTCGAAGTTTTTTTTTTTGTGTTAGTCCGATAAATGTCGCAGGTTGCAAATGCGCGTATTTAAGTTGGTTGCAATGTGGTTTGCTGGTTGAATTTGTGTTGTGGACGGTAGTTTTGCAAAGTCGGTCATTATACGTCACATGTGTGGGAGTTGTGTAGAGCGCAGAAAAAGTGTTAGGTTATCAAAAAAGTGTGGGTTATCAAAATTACCCACGGTCACGTGTGTGGGTTTTCAGATTAACCGTATATAACGGCTACACTTTCAGCATTGGGGTGTGTTGGCGTGACGTCACCACCGTGCATTAAATGTACCATAAACGTCAATCGTTGGGGGAAAAACGGGAGAATAAACGTTCCAAACACCTCAAAGATTGAGGAGAATAAACGTTTTGAAAAAATAGTTGAGTAAACGTTTTTGAAAAATGGTTGAATAAACGTTTTTTTAAATGGTTGAAAAATGGTTGAAAAAACGTTTCTGGAAAACGGTTGGAAAACGGTTGAATAAACGTTTCATAAGCGTCGAATAGTTTTGGACAAACTGGTTGAATGAAGGGTGAATTTACGTTTAGTTTACCCTAAATATGTACGTACATTTTTTGGAGATTACTGTGAGATTTTCAACCTTAATTCCACCAAAAAAAAGGAACGATAATTTAACGTTGAATTTACGTTTCTTTGCTACCTGGGATGTGAAGTTAGCCCCTATTGTAAAAGGAGTAGGGGGTGGGAGGGGCAACGAAAGGGGTCCAACCAAATCGGGTGGGTGGATTGGTTGACCCATTGGAAGATATGCTTAGCACATTCGTTTGGTGGGTAGCACATTGCCTCAAGGCAAATTATACAATGTGAAGTTAGCCCCTATTGTAAAAGGAGTAGAAGTGGGAGGGGCAACGGAAAAGGTCCAATCAAATTGGGTGGGTGGATTGGTTGGCACATTGAAAGATATGCTTAGCACATTCGTTTGGTGGGTAGCACATTGCCCCAGGGCAAGTTACACAATGTGAAGTTAGCCCCTATTGTAAAAGGAGTATAGGGTGGGAGGGGCAACGGAAGGGGTCCAATGAAATTGGGTGGGTGAATTGGTTGGCACATTGGAAGATATTCTTAGCATATTCGTTTGGTGGGTAGAACATTGCCCTAGGGCAAGTTACACAATGTGAAGTTAGCCCTATTGTAAAAGGAGTAGGGGGTGGGAGGGGGAACGGAAGGGGTCCAATCAAATTGGGTGGGTGGATTGGTTGGCACATTGAAAGATATGCTTAGCACATTCGTTTGGTGGGTAGCACATTGACCCAGGGCAAGTTACACAATGTGAAGTTAGCCCCTATTGTAAATAATAATAATAATAATAATATATAGAGACGATGCTCGAGGCATCCACCCACCCAAATTCCCGGCGGCAGATGTTAAGTGGAAGAAGTACCACCATTATTACAGTTGTTTTTTGCCGCATGAGGGAGGAAACGAGAGTACCCGGAGGAAACCCTCGTGCAACGGGCGGGAAACAACCGGAGAAAAACCCGTACATATACACCTACCATCGCCAGGATCGAACCCGGGTCTGTACGAAGCCAGAGATGTTCACTGGGACCAGGACGTCTATCGAATCTGACGCCCCAGTGCTCGCAGCTACCCGTGCACCCGTGTAAAAGGAGTAGGGGGTGGGGGGGGGGGGGGCAACGGAAAGGGTACAGTCAAATTGGGCAGGTGGATTGGTTGGCACATTGGAACATATGCTTAGCACATTCGTTTGGTGGGTAGCACATTGCTCCAGGGCAAGTTACACAATGTGAAGTCAGCCCCTATTGTAAAAGGAGTAGGGGTGGGAGGGGCAACGAAAGGGGTCCAATCAAATTGGGTGGGTGGATTGGTTGACCCATTGGAAGATATGCTTAGCACATTCGTTTGGTGGGTAGCGCATTGCCCCAGGGCAAGTTACTCAATGTGAAGTTATCCCCTATTGGTAAAGGGGTGGGGGGGGGGCACCGGAAGGGATCCAATCAAATTGGGTGGGTGGATTGGTTGGCACATTGGAAGATATGCTTAGCACATTCGTTTGGTGGGTAGCACATTGCCCCTGGGCAAGTTATACAATGTGGAGTTAGCCCCCTGTAATGTGAAGTTAACCCCCCCCCCGCCATACTTTGGAGGGCCATTGTTTGCAATGCATCAAGGTCCAATCGCCAATATTGGCTGGCACATTGAGCTCATTGACAGAAGTGTGCGGCACAATAGTTAATTTTGATGGCACATTCATTCAAGGGGCTGGTGTGAAGTTAACCCCTAATGAATTCAGTAAAGGTTTACCATAAAACGGTAAGGTTCCAATCAATTCCGTTTGTTAGCGCATTGAGCACATTCATAGTTCTTATCAGCACAATTATTAAAATCAATAGCACATTCCCTCTGGGGGCCAACTTCACACACCTGAAAGAGTGTATCGAAAGGAAGTGAACCATAATGTAATTTTATTGAGGCCTCAGCCTGTCGCTCTGCGCCCCAAAACTTAAAGGTAAACTTACACTACTCACTAGTAAGGAAGTGCCTTCACTCCGCAACGACTAGTCAGTAAAAATGGACATGAAAGTGTTCCGCGTAAGTGTACTATTATTACTGTTCCAAATGAGCCAACAGTATTGTCGGATGATGTGAAGGCTAGGCTTAAACGTTTGGTGAATCCAACCAGTTTTAAAGTTGGCATACATAATAGGTATCAGAGTAAATAAGCTAGATCAAGTTGAAATGGACTTTGATAACGAAAAAAGTAAAGACATCGTTTTAGGTACATTTCTAACCATACAGAGCCGTCCCCATAATTTCAAGTTTAAAGCCCTAAATTATTGAAGCCACGGCTTAAGATTCACGATGTGTCGAATGACCTTCCAAATGACGAATCGACGAACATTTTATATCAACAATACGAGCAAATTTCGTCTTTGTTTGAAGATAATGGATAATTTGCTATAAAAAATGGGTGTCTAGAACCAATGATGATTCAGATAGCGTTGTTGTGGAATTCAACCCCAAACTTTGGAAAGGGTTTTTACTACATTCACGAATTAACCTACAGTGGACTAAATCAAAAGTGGTAGATTTCATTCATGTAACCTGCTGTTTCAATTGCAGCAATTTTCATCATGTTTCTGCAAATCAACACAAATGTGTGGCTTTTTGCGCGGGTCCTCACAAATACAAAGACTGTGAAAAGAAAGACGCCGATTTGCGCTGCGCGAATGGCTTTCAATGAAATTCCAGACTAAAGAACTAGAGATAGTGGTTTCCCAATACCCATCAGATCAATGCCCCCCCCCCCCCCCGCCCCCAGTGCTCTACTTACAAGCTTGCAAAGAACACCCTTTCTTCCCGAATTGCGTATGACTAATGTACAAAACCCACTTTGATGAACTCGACTTTATCTTTAGTAATCCGGATGAGTGTATGCTGGCCAAGAAATTTAAAGCCACTTTCTACAACACTGAATATGTGAACGAAAGAGACTCAATCGACTTTAATATTCGTTCACTTGAATTTTCTATGATTCATTTTAATATTAGAACCTTGTGTACTGAAAAAAATACGAAAATTTTAAACTACTTTTATCACCAACCAAAACTGAATTTGATTTATTGCATTTTCAGAAAATTGGTTAAATGAAAATAATAAATTAAATTACAAATTGGATGGTTATCATTTATTCATTTGAATAGGGAAAAAAGTAAAGGTGGTGGTGTGGCATTTTTTTTATATCAAAGACAGACTAAATGTTAAAGTGCGACCTGACTTAAATCTTAATACTGGTGAAACTAATGGCCAGAGTCTATTTATTGAAGCAAATATTAATGGTTATTGTTACGTATTTGGACTCATTTACAGACCTCCTGACGGCGACAAACTGCTGTTTAGTGATGGTTTGAATCAAATTTTTAACAAAACTCGTTCTGAAAGAAAGCTGTGTTATGTTTTTGGGGAAGTCAATATAGACTTAAATAATTATACATCTGGTAAAAGAACGGCTTCTTTGATTAATGATTGGATCTCAGATGGTTTTGTGCCAACAATCACTAAACCAACTCAAGTGACGGCAACTATTTACACACGGATTGACAATATCTGAACTAATGATTTTCGGAATGACGCACACACGGGAGCTATTATTTCAGATCTTACGGATTACTACCCCATCTTTGCTGTACTCATTGGATCTGTGTGCCAATATTTATTTATATTTATTTATAACATAATTGCAGCGCCCAATAGGGCAAAAAGCAATATCAAAATAAAGTACACAATTATACAAAAAACAACAATCAAAATTAAAAAAAAAACACAACAAGGTACAATACGCTTAAATAGTATGGTTTCATTCTAAAATTCTTCGGTTGGAAATAACTTTGGTTGAAAAAACAGTTTCATTTCTGCAGGTGACAAACTCGTTTGGTAGTTTGTTCCAATCAATAATACTACGGGGGAAAAAAGACCCCGCAAACACATTTTTCCGACATTGATACCTCTTTACTTTTATCGAATGGTCTAGCCTACCAAGAAAATCAGGTGGTTTACGATAATTATCAGGATCAAGCATGGTACGTTGTTGCAAGACCCGATAAAAGAGCACCAGCCTATGGTCTTTACGCCTGTTTGCTAATGATTTCCATTTCATGCTATTACACATCTGAGTGACAAAAGCTTTTCTACAATAATTTCCTCTGATCATCCTACCCGCCCTACGTAAAACTCTCTCCAGACAATCTGACAGATTTTTGGTATAAGGATCCCAAAAAGCTCCACAGTAATCCAATTTGGACCTAGTTACAGCATTGAAAACAATTTCACGGACCCTTGGACAAGTATCACTTAGAATTCTATGAAAAAATCTGATTTCTCTGTTAGCCTTTGCACATACAGTTTCAATATGATCAGACCAAGTCAGTTTGTTGTTTATATTAACACCTAAACAAGACATACTCTCAACAACCTCTAAGGGGCTATCCTGTAACATGTACACAGGGGTAAGAATATTTTGTTTGTGAATAACATGCATGTATTAACATTTTGACATATTCATGTTCATTTGCCAAGTATCACACCAACTGATAACGTTGTTCAAATCAGATTGCAACATTTGTTTATCGGAATCCTCGGTAATAATACAATAAATGTAATCATCGTCAGCAAACAATTTATGATTTGACGACAGTACATCCATCAAGTCATTTATGTACAATAAAAAAAGAATGGAACCACTGACTGATCCCTGCAGAACACCTGATGTGACAGGCACAGTATCAGACTCGCTACCATCAACCACCACATACTGAAAGTAGTTTTTCAAAAAAATTAAAACCAGGAAATAATTTCTCTGGAAATACCATAAGCTTTCATCTTGCTAAGCAGCAGATCATGTGACACAGTATCAAATGCCTTGGCTATATCTACTGAGTGACCACCATCCAGCCCACTTGGAATGTCGTGGACCATAGCAACTACCATGAGTTCACACGACGAGCCCTTTCTGAAACCAAATTTCTCATGAGTAATCAGTTTTTCATTGTCTAAAAACTTCACCATCTCACTGACAATTATGTGCTCCAACATTTTACAACAAATTGAAGTAAGAGCCACAGGTCTGTAGTTGTTTACTTCACTACGTTTTCCAACCTTAAATAATAGTACAACAGCGGACAGCAGCCAGTCTTCTGGTATTTGGCCCAGTTGTAAGCTTTTTTTAAAAATGTAATACAAGAAGAGTGTGCTAACGTCCGCAGTGTTTTTCAGAACTGTTCCCACGATGCGATCGGGTCCACAGGCTTTTCCTTCCTTGTGAGTATTTATCAGATGTCTTACACCAGCTGAACTTATGGCGATATCTTTCATTTATTTCCAGTTCTTTGGGTCAATTGAGAATTTCTCCATGACTGAGAGGGCAGTGTAAATACCGATTTAAAATGAGTATTTAACAAATCAGCTTTAGCTTTGCTCTCGGTTATATACTTATTATTTGTACACATAGCAAGAATGCCACATACCTTTGGATTTATGCTTTTTACGTGCGACCAAAGACGTTTTAGGGTTAAATTAATGTCACCACCAAGTTTAGACATAAAACTAATTTTGTTTGCACGGATTTGATTTTTTACTTCACCTTCTGATGGTCTTTAACTCTGCTAAAGTTTGCGGTAAAGGTGCAGCTTTTGCTTTTTTCCGTATCCTTCTTGCTTTCCGTATCTTTCGCTTTGATTCCCCATTTATCCAGGGTTTATCATTTTTTAAAGAGATATAGGAGACGGGCGTAAATTCTTCCACGGCACCTAATAAATTATGTTTAAAGTACTCCCAGTTTTCATTCACCAAGTTTGAATCAGCAGAAGCAATAAACACTGAGCAGCTTTGCTCAAGTCTCTCATTTACTTGGGACCAATCAGTCTTTTTGTAGAGCAGCCGCCAATTGTGTTTAGGCTGTTTAAGATCGCCGATAAGAGGAAGTGTAACAATAACAGTATTATGGTCAGAAATGCCTTTATCAACCTCGACATTAAACTCCCCATACAAGGAAGTAAAAATTAAGTCCAAATAGTTCTGGCCACGAGTAGGCTTATCAACTATTTGTTCGAGACCATAACTGTCCATTAATAACTGCAGCCCATCGGGTCTTACATCACACGTTGCATCTCTCCACTTTTGATCATGCCATTTTAAGTCTGGCAAATTAAAATCGCCTCCAATCACAATGTTCTTTGCACTTTCTGGAACAAGGCTTCTTGTTTGATCGCAAAACCTATTTATAGTAGCCTCGTCATGACTGACTGGGCTGTAGACACAGCCGAGCCACAGGGGCTCTCTTTTAGACAAAACTACCTTACACCAACAGGACTCAATGTCATCATTTGTTTGGATCGAGCAAAACTCAAGAGCACTTTTCACAGCAATGAAAACACCTCCAGCCCTTTTCTGTCGATCTCTTCGATAAACAATGTAATTCGTAGGTAACCAACTGTGTATATTATCTTCACCATCCAGCCATGTTTCTGTAGCCAGAATTATGTCTGGATCGTGGAAACTAATCAATTCCTGCAGCTCATCTCCTTTATTTCTAATGCTGCGAAAATTTACAAGAATTAGGTTTAGACTTTTACGTTCTCCTCCTGAGTTGCTTTTGAGGTTTTCTTCCTTGTCACAATCTAGTTGTTTCGAAGAACCAGGTCTCTCTCCCCGTTGTCCCTCCTCTGTTGCATCTCTCGAAGCAAGTTTTTTATTTCATCCCTTTCCTCTTTAGACCTATCAAGAGAAATTGCAACTTGCTTGGTACACCCTGGGAAAACCATATCTTTGCATTTAAAAGCTTTGAATAAAATAGTTTGGTGCTCATCAGTAGAGCCCACTTTTACGAGTAAAGGTCTGTTTCCAGGGTTTCCGGGAAGCTTTTTCCCTAATCTAAAGTGTGTCACCACTTTAACGTGCTCAGAAACATCTAGCCTGTTAAAAACCTTTTTGGCATTTTCAAGATCATGTGCGATCCTTATTTTGCTGTCACCTTCGTTACTTTCTGGGACATTGTACAATATAACGTTTTGTTTCCTGTCTTCCCTTTCATCCAGTTTCTTTATCACCAGATTTTCACACATTTCCACAGTAAGAACATTTTTGCAAGTGTTATCTGTCGATTTTCTTTTGGATGCAACATCAGCATAGCCGACAAGCGCTGGCCAAGTTTCATCTCCATCAGTGTTACAGGTTTCGTGTGCCTTTTCCACAGTTAACAGTTTCTCCTTGAAAGCATTCAACTCGGATTGATTTTTGCACAGTGTTTCCTCCAGCTTTGATTTGTCGTTAACAAGTTTGCTAACAAGTTCAGTCAAGGCCTCTAATCTGCTGTTTAGCTTGCAAGCTCGGCACACGAACGTTAAATCCATCTCATCAACTTGGTCAAAGGGGGCACTGATCCCCGAATTTTCGAATAACAAACAGTCATCACATTCATCACAGTAGATCCATTGTAGTTTATCTCCATTTTCGCTGAACATTGTTCGACATGTTTTTTTGACATCGGGTGACAAACTCTTTCTACCATTTAAGGAGCCATCATGAATTTAAATTGGACCAAAGATCATAGAAACTCCTGCTAAATTTACAGTAACAACACATATTTCCCAACAAAAACGTTCCACTCTATAGTAAAGAGTCTAATGACGACACGTTTCGTAAAACTGAAGCAAAAGTATAAAAGCCGCACCACACACTTCACACTTCGCAGGCTTCTCTGTGGGTTGAAAGCAACTTGCTTCCAAAAACTTTAGTCCCGCCAAGAAAAAAACATGGAATGCAATAGAACGTATACTGTGCATTCAACGGTGCCAACCACACTGGTAAGTTCCGAATAAAATTCGTTTTATGGGGTTAAGAATAATACATGTTTGGTGGCTTCCGGGAAAAACAAGATGGCGACTCCCAAGTGGAGAGCCAGCCACCACACTAAAAACGCAGTTTTGAAATACCAGCAGTGTATCAAACACTAAACATGTTTTAAAAACTGTCCTGAAACATTCATGGTCCACTCAACACAACAACAAACTTCCGAACAACCCTTAAACCATTGTAAAGTCCAACAATTTGCAGAGCAAAATCAAACAGGTGTCTACCACTGATCTCTAATAGTCGAGGGACATCGGCCACATTCTAAAAACAAGAGGAAATGAAGCTGCAGTGAAAAGAACTATAAGAAATTTGTGAACCTCATGAGTAAAGAAGATTGGAAGGAATAATCTCCCAATTTAAACGTAGACGACATGCATGCTATAGCTTTCTCGACAAATTTAAAAGTTATATGGATGTTGCTTTGCCTTTTAAAACGCCAAACGCAAACTCACGTGAACAATCCCATGCCAAGAAAGAGTCGGAATGGATTATCCAGGATATAAAGAAGAAAATCAAAGATAAAAATAAGCTGTATCGAAAATACGTAAAAAATCCGATAGACTCAAATAATGAAAAGTATAAAGAAGCGAAGAAAGAAGTTTCTCAGTTACTTAAAACAACTAAATCAAAACACACGCTAGTTTGTAGCCCACCAAGATAAACGATAACATCCTGACAAAATATATATATGAGCATGGCGACCACTAGACACGTTGTGTCTTTACTGCAAAGGTAGGTTGGCTGTTTTCAGCCATCTAAGGATAAATAACAATGCGACAGAAAAGGCTGAAACCTGTTTGATCGGGAGACTTTGGTCGCCTGACAACATAAAAGTCACTGTTAGTGACACAGCTTAACGTTGAAAAAATGACGTGAAAAACGTTGATATTTGCCTAATTACTTACTACTTACTACGTACTAGCGCCTTTTTTGTATCACGAAAATAAATTCTTCCATGCTGAGAATAAAACTGGTTCTTAGCTCATTTTACAGGTATTGCTCTGTAGATGTGCCCTTTTCATATGGACCTTTCTAATTGGTTAAGTGGTTCAGGGGTTAAGGAGCTCCAAGCGTCCAAATTGATTGTTTTACATTGTTTTAAACATTGTTATTATGCAACAATGCCAAACTGAACATTAAATAAATTCATGCGTTTGCAAGGAGATACTTCAGCACTAATAAGAAATCCTAATTATTTGAAAATAGATGACTGCTGTCCTCAAAATCTAACGAGAGCTAAAAAAAAATTGACCAGAAAACTAGATTGGTGTTTCCATCTCATAATTGCAAAGAAAAAAAATGGCTTTCATCAATTTGGACCAAAAAATCTGATATCTACCCCAAAACAAAACTTGTTAAGGATTCCCGCCAAGCTTTCCGGCCGTGTGAAGTCGTGATATCAAACGCCAAGCTCTTTCACCAAGCTAAGCCTACCGTCTTTTTCAAACGTAAAATGAAATATATGAAAATTGCTCAGTAAGCCATTTTCATATTATTTCATTTAACCTTCAAACTAGTACTCTGTGGGATTAGCTTGGCGAAACAGCTTGGCATTTGATATCACGACTTCACACGGCCGAAAAGCTTGGCGGGAATCCTTAACAAGTTTTGTTTTGAGGTACATATCAGATTTTTTTGTTCCAAATTGATAGATGTGCCCTTTTCATATGGACCTTTCTAATTGGTCAAGTGGTTCAGGAGTTACGGAGCTCCAAACAACCAAATTGATTGTTTTACATTGATTTAAACATTGTTATTATGCAACAATGCCAAACTGAACATTAATAAATCCGTGCGTTTGCAAAGAGATACTTCATTACTAATAAGAAATAATGAGGCTTGACCAACAAATTCTTGCAAATCGAGCTAAAAGCATGAAATTTGGTACACAAGTCTTTCTTAGCATTACAAATCTAACCAACCATGGAACACCATAAAACACCCCAAAGTCCCCTCCAGTGGGCCTCCTGTGCCCCCCCCCCCCGTGATGATTGATCAACAAATTCTTGCAATTCGAGCTAGAAACTTGAAATTGGTACACAAGTGAAGCTTAGCAGTACAAACCGAACCAGCCATGGACTCCCATGAAATACCCCCAAAGTATCCCCAGCGCCCTCCTGTGCCCCCTCAGTGAGGTCTGACCAACAAATTCTTGCAGATCGAGGTAAAAGCATGAAATTTTGCACACAAGTCATTCTTAGCAGCACAAACCGAACCAGTAATGGAACTCCCCTTGAATACACGCAAGGACCCCTAGTGCATCCCACACCTCATGTCTCCCTTGAGGCTTGACCAACAAATTCTTCCAAATCGAGCTAACAGCATGAAATTTGGTACACAAGTCTTTCTTAGCATTACAAATCAAACCAGCCATGGAATCCCCACGAAATACCCCAAAGGGCTTCCGAGCGCCCCCCTGTGCCCCCTCCCTGATGATTGACCAACAAATTATTGCAGATCGAGCTAAAGCTTGAATTGTGGCACACAAGTTATTCTTAGCAATACACAGCGAACCAGCCATGTAACCCGCACGAAATATCCCCAAGGCTCCCATCCCCCTCAAGGTTCTTGCTCCCTCCCCGTGGCTTGAACCAATGAACTGACGCTAAAGTTATGTAGCTTATAATGAGGGTATAAAGGAAGCCAATGGC
The DNA here is from genome assembly GCA_023313725.1 of Lithobius niger. Taxonomy (NCBI): domain Eukaryota; kingdom Metazoa; phylum Arthropoda; class Chilopoda; order Lithobiomorpha; family Lithobiidae; genus Lithobius; species Lithobius niger. The sequence continues at coordinate 18,261 of JAHWFP010255579.1, forward strand.
CTTTTGAACGCTAATTTAATGTGACTGCAATGTTGTTCTGCTTATTGGGGAAATTTTGCTCTCATCTAAAGGTCGAACCAAAGAACCGATTTTAACATAGCTTTAAATTGAGTATTAAAAAGGATCTCCTATAACAGTTATTTTAAGGTGATTGCAATATTTTTTCTTTGCTGGAACGAGAAAAAAAAATAGATATTAGCATTAAAAAACACTTAAGCGCATAAAATACGGATGTAAGCCTTAAAAAACCGTGGTGTAAAAGAAGCTCTAGCTTGTACTTCGGGATGCTGGAGATTGTTTTACACGTATTAGTGCGACGCTGAAGGCTGACGTGTGTTTTACAAATATCAGTCCCTTTGAGGCATTAAGGTTTTTAAGGCTTACATCCGTATTTTATACGCTTAAGTGTTTTTTTTTAATACTAATAGCATGTTATTAGCAAACTATTGCGAAAGCCTCTCCAAAAATATTTTCATTAATCAAGAACTAGAGTTAGAGGTTCAAAGGTGATTATATACTACCTAGTTAAAACCATACAGTTCTGCACTGCTGGCTTTGTAACTGCTATCTGTCATCGTCATTATCCTTGTATTATGCTTTATACTAGTATTTGTTACGATCTCAATGGTTTACATGACTTTTTCTTTGTTTATTTTTTGCATGGAAGTCCTGTAAATTTGGGACAGTGGTGCATAAGTCAGACGTTCGTTATGCACTATCATATTAATAAACGTTACCAGACCGCATAAGGGGACTTTTCACTTTATTATACTTGACTGCTTGCACGCCTATGATTCTGCGGCGGATTCCGTAACGACTCTCTTCTTGGACTCTAGTATGCAAATCCGTGAGGGTACATGAACCGAAACCATGCTCTGATTACATTTTACACCACACTTATCAGATGCTGAAATGTTAATAGTAGTAATACGATATGATAAGCCACATTTAAACACTTTTTTCTTATTGATGGCGATTGGTCAAGCTAAGTTTTTGGTTTGGCTTATGGCTGAAAATTCCGGTTTCCATTTCCGGTTTGAGAAATTCATTGGATTTCATCAGTATATCTAAATTAGCCTGTATGCTAAATTTGGTGAATTCTTCACTAAACTGCAGAAGCCAAGTTTTACCAACCCACTACGGGACAATACGGGTGTCCATTTCAAATTCGCAATAGCCAACCATTATAATTGGAAACATTTTACGTGTGAAGCAAATGATATGATATGCTTACATTATCATTTTGTGCACATCGACATTTACTCTGAATCATACTATCGAGTGTCTGTTTTTTATTTTAGGTTTTCTTCATAACTGCTATCTCTTAGTCATTATTCCTGTGTGCCGGCTTTGTGGGCTTTGTGCCTTACGGATCAACATGTCTGACCAAAGAAGGTACGTACGTATAGAATTCAAACGACATTCAGTTGCAGTGTTAGCAGCTAGACTGTCAATCCATGCAAACAATGTCATTTTGGGCTATGTAACAACGATCTTCATTGTCAATAGGCGTTCTGCAACGGTAAAAAGATAGTGTGTCGTGTAATGAGCACGTAAAATGATCTCTTAACCAGCAACAAGCATGGTTTCAAATAAACTTGAACCGTTTGTTATATATTTCCGGGTGAACACATTTTCAATACTATCCCTTTTTAGAATTTGATGTTTACATCGATTTTAGGATTTAGAGCGTGGACAAATTAACACAATCCTTTTTTGTTCACATGCGTTCGCCTCGGAAAATGGTAATGATACTCCTGCAGGAGCGATGGGCTTGTGGACAGGTACCGAACTTCACACAAAAAATGTAGCCATATTATCGACAAAAGCTCTAGAGCTATGACTACTAATTTATTTATCTCTCCAGCACCACATACGTCAATCAGGCTACGTACTTTTTTAAACAAGTTTGTTGGTGCCTAATTCCATACGAAGCAAATTGATGCTCGTGTAGATGAATCGTTTTGATTTTGTACCTTGAAGGGAACATTCAAATCCAGGGGCTATAACTAGGAAGCCTCTGATCATTGCAGAGGGCAAAGAAAATCTTCATAACATGACAGAATAGATCCCGTAACAAGATTCCCAGTGCCACTAAAGGAGAATTGTATTCTGCCATACTTCCTTGGCTGGCACCCACCATATTAACTTCTTCAGGCCACTCTGCGACTGCTCATCCAACATGACTATTAAGTACACCTTCAAGTCCAATTAGACTCTAAGGTTTCCTATAGCAACGAACCTTATTGCAGCATAGCATTAATAACTGCATATTCCTTCAGCCCTTCGGTTGCCAGTGAAGGGGAGGTTAACAAACTTGTTTTTTCGTTCACGAACCCTAAATAAACAATTGTATCAACATTATGAGTATGTGTATATTTTTAAAACAGCATACCATGATGGAAACCAACTACCATTGTAAAAAGTGGAAATGCACACACAGTACAAATGCAAATCTTTATTTTTGCGATACGAAGAGAAATTCTCGTTGTTGGGTGATGGGGAAATTACAAATTTTTTTATTTTGGCCAGAGGAGTCCGTCAGAATCGACCAACAATGATACTGTGGGGGTAACAATGACTGGCGTTGGTTGTGTATTTTGTTTAAGTTTAATTTTAGTATGCAACTTAACATTAAACCTTTGGCTAAGGATTCTGTCGTTGGAGATGATAATAATTAAAGGATTAGTGAAACATTAAAAAAAAAAAAAGCCAGCGGGCTAAAGATTTAGACTTTGCTGTACAAAGGCGTATTTATTGATTTACGGTGTACAAAGGCGTATTTATTTACTTCCGGTGGAAATAGTCATATAAAAGTGCATGGAGTCCGGGTCAGGGGAGCCTCTGATTGAGTGATCGAAGCGAACGAAAATCAGCGTTTCTTAGCCAGAGTGATCAAAAATTGTTAGACAGTATATACACGACTTACACGCGCTTCCACTACAAACACATGACAGTGCAAACCATCTCAATGTTACAAACACCATCCGTTACCCACTCATAACCGCTTGCTAAAGGTTCGGTCGTTATGGACAATTAAAATAAAAAGATTAGTGAAAATCGGTGAAATATGGAAAAAAAAATGACAAAGCCAGATCAGAAGGCATTGCTGTGGGTGTTCAAGAGCAAAATTTCTATCACAGCCATTGCTGCTGCACGTATTTAGTGGTGGGCTTTATTTTTAAATGGGTACTGCTTCGAACTCCAGCACATCCCTGGCAAACTTAATCGGACAGCCTATTTTCTATCTCGAATGCCAACACCATATGAACCACCTTCCAAAAGATTGCCTGGTTGGGGAGTAATGAATTTGTACACCATAGAATCACTTCGAATATTGGCCGAGCAACTTGAGCGTCTGACGCTGTAAGATAAACTGCTGGTAACGGTTTATCATTATACAAATGACGGTTTGCCAGACAAGATTGAAATTGAGGAGTTAAAATATTATTTTAATTGTAGGCACGAATTGTCTGTCGATGGGAACGCCCTGTTTTGGGGGACATCTTTTGATAATTCCAGATATTTTGCGACCACAAGTGTTTAAGGAGGTGCATCTAGGGCACTGCGGATTAGTCCGAATTAAGGCCCTTGCTTGCGGTCAAGTTCGGCAGCCGAACATAGATAGCGACCTACAGAAACTGGTAAACAAATGCATGCCATGTCAAGTTAACGTGATGTTAATACTACTCAGAAAAAACAAGTGTGGGAGAGGCCTGCAAATTCTTGGTCACATATTCATCTACATTTTCACAGCTCGTTTTTTGGAAAAATGTACATGGTGATTCTCGATGCCCATTCGACATTCCCCTTCGTTTATGAAATAAAATCTGCTACTGCCAATGGAGCCATTATCTGCAGGTTACGCGATTTATTCGCCACATATGGTAACGGTTAGGGCTGGTGAGTGCTGAATTTGAGCCTTATCTGAAAGAATGTGGCATATGTCATGTGACGTCAGTGCCTTGCATGCCGATGCGGAATGGAGCTGCAGAAAACCTAATTCGTTCTTTAAAAAAGTATGAAGGCTAGCATAACACAATGTTTAACTTCCAAAAAAGTGCTAATTTTCTCATACAGGCTAGAAATATTCCTCATTGTACCAGTGGTATAACTCCATCGAAAGCGTTTCTGCGAAGAAATATAAGAATGTGGCTAAGTATTATGATACCATCTGCCAACAAGTATGCATTATGTCAGGAAAGACAATTAAAACCAACTGTCAATAACGTCGATAGTACTTACGAGACAGGTGTTTGTATGGATTATCAAAGCATAAATTGTTGCCTGCGTGAATTATAACGCATTTCAGTAAAACTTAATATCAAATAGTTGTAAAGGACAGCATTCTGTGGAGGAAGTTGAGTTCTCAGCTGCGCCTGTATACAGCAGAATCAGCTGACATCGAGGGCTTGCCTTCTGAGACTTCTCGTAATACGCAAAACTAGCAGGACAATCCCATCTTTGCAGTGCAAGGTAGTGAGGTTGCGAAGAATGTGCCACGGCCAGTGCATCGGCGTAGTTAACCTGCCATGCCAGTGTTAACTCCACAACGTCAGTCTCCAATGAAAACACCAAATAGAATTTTTCGTTCACAAAATATCTTCCACGTCACCACACATGTCCCCACATCATGGAATTGCTTCAGATTTCCCATCATTATTAATTCTACCTCAGATTTCACCACCGAAACTCATTTCGATCCAGGAAGAGTTAAGAGAGCATGTGCTTGAGACCCCCGTGCCATCATCGAGTACTGTGCTTAGGTCTAAAAATATAGTTCTTGGGCCTCACAAGCAAAATTGCAAAGGGGGTCCGACCAGTTGTTCACAAATCTCACAGAAAAGTAAAGAGACCAGGCAAACTCAAACTTTAATCATTTTTTAGTTTAATCAGTTTGTTTGTAAATTTGTGTACTGCATTGGGTGACCAATTTTTTTTTTTTTTCTGTCAGTCTGAAAAGGGAAAAAAGAGGTTTTTATAATCTCAATATTTTGAGTTCTAAGACTTAAATTAAAAACAAGTTGATTGCAAGTTTTGTTGTAATTATAAAAAGTTAAACTGGCAACTTAGAGCTTGAAAAAAATTGGTTTGAAAGTCAATTAAAAACATTACTTTGAAAATTTATTTGAAAATTTAAATATAACTGGGGAGGATATAGTGGAGTAGTATAGGGATATTAATTTTCTAATAAAATAAAAGATTTACTACACAATGTAAATACGTAGTGTAAATATTGGTTTAGACAAGTCAAGCATTAGCTCGTTCTGCAATAATTTGTAGGTCAAGCATCATAAAGGGGACACAGGGGGGTGCTGGGGGGCCCTTTGGGGGTATTTCATGGGGGTTCCATGGCTGGTGTGATTTGTAATGCTAAGAATGACTTGTGTACCATATTTCATCCTTTTAGCTCGTATGCAAGAATGTAGTTCTGGGTCCCGATGATGATACCCATTCACCTGAGTAGTCATTTCATGCAGGTAATGGGACATGAAGACTGAAGTGCAACTCCAAGATGCTGCTTCAAGTATTTCTAGTATATTATTATAAAGGCCCAGGACGTAGATATGGCTCGAAGTTCGCGGGCCGTAACCCTGTTATTGTTCTTGGCACAGGTGATGTTCAAGTCTTCGTAGGTGCTAATGACGATGGTCTTGATCCATGAAGCAATCATCTTCGCTGAAATCATATCAAAGTCTCTAATAAAAGGAAGGAAAAGCTGTGTCATGCCCTTTCGTAACTCACTGTTGTCGGTTCATTGAAGGTAGAAATGGAGGGCTCGTATTGGGCAGAGGAAACGTTTTGGTTCATCGCCGAGTTGATGGACGTAAGCGCTGGAATGACGATCGGCGCTAGCAGTTTGCAACGGTCTTTTCCCGAAAGGAGTCTGTTGGTGTCAGTGAAACTGCTGTGTGTTTCGGGGATCAAGGTCAGTAGGAAGGATCCACCAAAAGAGCTTGTACTTTGCTGCATCATAAAAGCTAGCTGCTAAGGCAACTAGAAAGACTGTCTTTTGGACAAACACGCTGATGGAAGCACTTCCTAAAGGCTCATAAGGAGGCTTCACAGGGGAATTTAAAACGACCAAAAGATCCCAGTGAGGGTAGATGCAGCGAGTTGCTGGTTGCTCAATCTTGAAAGACATGACTAGAGATGAAATTCGAAAGTCATCAAGAATAGCAGTTTTACCTGCAGACAAAGTTTAGAGCATAGCGATAGGCTAAAATGGTGGAAACTTCGAGGCCTTCCTTAAACAGGTCGGTGAAAAAGACTAGAAGTTTGTGAAGGGGTGGGGTGGGGTTGAGATATTATTGACCTTCCTTCGGTGAACACCTACGAAACCATTGTTGCCAGTGACTATAGCAAATTCTGTTGGTCAAAGTTCGAATGGCCTTGCTGGTGATGTGAACGGCTTGTTCTTGAAGAATGCCTGCCTCCTGGATAAGTCAGATGATAATAGCCATCCGTGAAGTTTCAGAGAGGTGAGGGCGTGATGGAGACGTGTCCTTCCTTGCTGCGACAGTAGGTCTGGTACCTCGGGGAGCATTCAGGGGTTGTCTATGAAAAGTGCCAGCAGCTGAAGAAATATGCTGCAGCTGGCCAATTTGGTGCTATCAGTAGAAAAATGCCCAGTGACGCCTTGATCTTTAGTAGGTCTTTGGGTAGAAGGCGAAATGGTGGAAAGAAGTAGACGTAAAGGTGATTTTTTGGCAGAGTGAGCGCGACTACTGCCCAGGCCTTGTTGTCGGGGACAGGGCTCACGAAAGTAATTGGAAAAAAGAGAAAAGCAACCCATTTCGAGCAACTCACCAGGAAACCCCTGCGATTGGCCCCTTCACCCTACTCCTATTTTAGTATTTTTTGTAGGTTTTTTTTACAGTGGTGTTGCTTGTGAGGCATTTTCACCAGTGCGCTTATTTTTTATAGATGTGTTGGAGGGGATGATTGTGTAACTTTATAGCACATGGGTTGGCAGACCATTTGATAAAACCCCTTGGACTAGTTTAGCGAGCGGCCAGTATAAAAGGAGCGGATAATTCCATAGATCTTTATATCAGCCATGGCTGCCAAGTACGACGTAGTTCAAGGTTCCAGTGCAAGAAATGCAAGGTTGAGTTTTTATAGTGAGAAGAGGTGGACAGTCATTTGTAGATGCCTTGTGTGGTGAACTTTACTTGTCTCTATTGCGGAGGACTCGTTTCTTCCTCTGATGAATGCTTGGCACACTACGACCGATGCGATGGAAAAATGATTACGCCTTAAAAAATCAAGTTTGATGGTATATGTATTACTACAAAGCCTGTTGGAAGTATTTTCCCGATTTGGAATGAGATACGGTTCATACCAGAATTTTCCATTGTCTCTTTCAATGAACGAAGAGACGGTTTTGACTTCGGGAGATAAAAAAAAAAGGACCAATGATGATCGACGAAGAAGAAAAACGAGAGCTTCCATTGTTTGACAATGAGATTTTCTTGTGTCAATACTGCAAAAAGACGTTCAGGAACAACACATATAAAGGAATGCACGAAAGGTGTCACGAAGAAAAATGTAGCGTAACCTTCAAATCGTGCGGTGTGACTTACTCTTATCAACTCGCGGATAAACTGCACAAGTGTGGTGGGGCTGTGAAACAACGCAGAAAGGAAATTGGAGAATTTTCAAAAAAGAGACTTAATTGTCTTTTCCTAAACTCAACCTCTGTTGAAGAAAGAAATAATTTCTGAAATACCCGCAAATTTCACCCTCGTAGTAAACAACGTCAGATCTCTAGTCATACCTATAATAGAGGATACCAGAATCAACTGGGCTTTGTCCTACATGTTTCATGATTTGAAAGACAAGACGGAGGTCACCGACGGTACTGAACTTGAGGTAAGGCCGTTCAGTTTGGATTTAGGAAGTTTTGATCTCGTGCATGATGCTTTCAACAGCTGCTTCTTGACTTTCAAGCGGGATTTTAAGTCGGATGAAATGCACTACGAACCCTTGATTTTATTGGAACAGTACTAGGGCAAATTTTGGAATCTTTTAGAACAATGTCAACGTCCACACGTAAACATAAAAGCTCAAATTGGATTATGCATTCTCTTTGAAAAAGCGATGGATAATACAAAAACAAAGCTTATTTCAATTCCAACTTGTCAGGGTGGGGAGCGAGGAAGTTCTCTCGGAAATGTCAAAAAAGATCCTGCATAGTATTGGTCAGTTTGCCATAAAAGAAAGTGGATGGGTTGTCGAGCAATCTCTCCACCCTTTGCAGGATAAGGTTACATAGCACTCCCCAACAAGCTCAAACTAGGTCCTGATATACTGGTCAATGTGCGTAGTGAGGATGATAGATGTGTTCTGTGGTCTGTGTTAGCTAGTGTACACCCCGTTCCATCTTCGCAATATGATTGTGATACAAAACATTATGTTCCACGTGCGCACAAGTTAGTTGTTGATATGTTGGATAAATACCTCGTTCTTTTATCCAAGATCGTGGCGTTCAAAAAAAGGTAACAACATTTCAATATCTGTTTTTGGTTTCGACGATGTAGGTGGGTAAATATATGTTGATTTTTCGCTGAACCCAAAACAAACTGCAAGAAAACGTTTTATGACTATTTTCCGTAGCTTACGGTATGTAGAATAACATACCAAAAGTAGGCAAAAATAGGAGCCCCAGAAACTGCCGCCATTTTGGAAAAATGGCGGAAATTAGTGCCAAATTTCGGTTTTTCCAATTTATCTCTTGAACGGGCACTTGTACACCAAAATTTCAAGAAAGCAAAGTTAAAGAGAATTAAATTTCTCATAGAAAAGGTTCCTATAATCTTTCATGTACACCGAGTTACACCGAGTTACATCCACCGAGTTACATCCACTTGCATCCGGCACATCATTTTCAACTTTCAACTGTTATTCTGACCTTTACAACTTAGGTGGACAACTCCAATTTGATTCATTAGAAAGGTAGGAATGTCTTCGTTGCATAAAGGGTAAATAAAAAAGTCTATCTTTGCTAGGGACCAAGCTATGCTCGTTTTATTGGGGGATGGTACCACAGTAACCGTTCGATTTTTCACTTATTTTCAACTTTCAACTGTAATTGTGACGTTTCTAATTTAGCTGGATGACTCCAATTAGATTCATTCGAAAGATGGAAAAGTCTTATTTTCATCAAGGGTACTTAAACGGGTTTATCGTTGGTAGGTACCGAGCTAGGACCTTTTTCATAGGGGCGGGTGTCACAGTCACCGTTCGATTTTTCGCTCATTTTCAACTTTAAACTGCTATTCCGATGTTTGTAATTTAGGTGGATGACTCTAATTAGATTCATTCGAAAGATTTAAATGTATTCTTTGCATCAAGGGTAATTAAAAGTACCTATCATTGTTAGGGACCGAGCTACGCCCATTTTACTAGTGGCTGGTATCACAGCCACCGTTCAAATTTTTGCTCATTTTCAACTCTCAACAGCTATTGCGAAGTGTCTAATTTTGGTGGAGGACTCCAATAAGATTCATTCGAAAGGTGGGAATGTTTTTGAAAGCAAATAAAAGACTTTATCCGTGTTAGGGACCGAGCGACGCCCTTTTTACTGGGGGCTGGTATCACAGTCACCGTTCGATTTTTCGCTCATTTTCAACTTTAAACTGCCATTCCGATCTTTGTAATTTACGTGGAATTACTCCAAATAGGTTCATTCGAAGGGTAGGAATGTCTTCTTTAGAATGAATCTAATTGAAGTCGTCCAACTAAATTAGAATCGTCAGAATAGCAGTTGAAAGTCGACAGTAAGCGAAAAATCGAACGGTGGCTGTGACACCAGCCCCTAGTAAAAAGGGCCTAGGTTTGGTGCCTACCAATGATAGACCCTTTTAATTACCCTTGATGAAAAGAAGACATTCCCACTTTTCTAATGAGTCTAATTGGAGTCATCCACCTAAGTTAGAAACGTCAGAATTGCAGTTGAAAGTTGAAATATTCGAAAAATCGAATGATGACTGTGATACTAGCCCCATAGTAAAAAGGGCGCATCTCGGTCCCTTCAAACAATAGACCGTTTTAATTACCGTTTATGCAAAGAAGACATTTACACCTTTCAAATGAACCTAATTAGAGTCATCCACCTAAATTACAAACATCGGAATAGCAGTTTAAAGTTGAAAATGAGCGTAAAATCGAACGGTGACTGTGATATCAGCCTCTAATAAAAAGGTCCTAGCTCGGTACCTACCTTTTAATTACCCTTTAATTACCTCTTGATTAAAAGAAGACATTCCCACCTTTCGAATGAATCTAATTGGAGTCATCCACCTAAATTAGAAACGTCAGAATTGCAGTTGAAAGTTAAAAATGAACTTTCAACTTTCAAAAATCAAACCGTGACTGTGATACCAGCCCCAAATAAAACGGGCGTTTCTCGGTCCCCAGCAAAGATAGACTCTTTTATTTACCCTTGATGCAAAGACGACATTCCCACCTTTCGAATGAATCAAATTGGAGTAATCCACCTGAATTATACACGTCCGAATAACAGTTGAAAGTTGAAATGATCCACCACCATTGATGGCGGAGATGTGCCAGATGCAAGTAGATGTAACTCGGTAACGGTTCAGTATACATGAAAAATGATAAAAACCTTTCCTTTAGGAAATTTAATTCTCTTTAACTTTGCTCTCTTAAAACTTTCGTGTTGAAGTCTCCGTTCAGGAGATAAATTGGAAGAAAAACTAAATTTGGCACTAATTTCTGCCTGCTTTTCAAAAAGGCGGAGATGTGCCGGATGCAAGTGGATGTAACTCGGTAACGGTTCATTGTAGATGAAAAATGAAAAAGAAGCTTTCCTATGGGAAATTTAATTCTCTTTAACTTTGCTCTCTTGAAATTTTCGTGTAGTACTCCCCGTAAGGAGATAAATTGGAAAAACCGAAATTTGGCACTAATTTGCCGCTATTTTTCCAAAATGGCGGCGGTTTCTGGGGCTCCGATTTTTGCCTACTTTTGGTATGTTATTCTACATATCTTAAGCTACGGAAAACAGTCATAAAACATTTTCTTGCAATTTGTTTAGGGTTATGAGTCATATTTACCCTACTAATGATGAACCTTGCGTTTATCATGCAAGTTTCCGTAGCTGAAAGTAAGCACCACGTTGACTTGCTTCTTCTCAATGACCACTACGTGACGATAAAAGACTTCAACAAATTCATCGCGAGTTTCAACCCCAAAAAGTGCTTGAACTATTTTTGCAGGCATTGCCTACATGGTTTTCAAAATAGTATGAAAACTACCACCTTCCTTCTTGCAAGAGAGTTCCGTATCAAAAGACCTCATGGCCTGACATTGATGTTATAGAGTTTAAGAATTTCAAGCACGAACTCAAATGGTTGTACATAGCCTACGTGGACTTTGAAGTGATGCTGCACCCAATCTCCAGTTATGATAGAAACTATGCATACACCAGAGTTAACCACATACACCAAGCTTACAGTTTTGCCTGTGTGATTGTGGACCACAAAGGTTGTCCACAATTCCAAAATGATGTATAGAGGAGTAGACTGCGTGAAAGTTTTCTTCGAGTGTATATTAGAAGAGCAGAAAAATATCATGGCTACGAATGAAACGTTTAACCAAGGAGCTGTGGTTGATGTACAAAACAGCTGTGGTATGCCATCTCTGCAAACACGGAGCAAACACGGAGCTCTACAGCATTTTACAATTGGATAGGAATAACAAAATGGCTTACAAAGTCAACAGCACAAGTTGTGCACGAAACATACAAGAATGTGCTGTTTAATAATAGCGTCATGGTCTTACATTCGTTCGTTGGCGCACGAACTAAAAACCGTCACCATCTACAAGTTGGCTTCTAGTCCTTACAATGACAAGGGATGGGTCTGCTCCTTCCAGCGAATTTCAGCCAAATAAGACCGCAATTATCGAAGTTGATTTTTCCAGTTACTCTTTCACTGTTGCAAACAGATGATAATTTATAGAACCCAGAATCATGTAAGCCTTTTATTTCTGCCCGATGAAGTTGGTACTTTTGCATATGGACACGTGAACTCAGCTTAAACTATCTATATTATCCGTCCAGCTGTTGTATTTGGAATCATAGCCTTTCCATTTAACAAAAAAAGCATTTTCCCATCTTTTCTCTTCTTTTTACGTAATACTTGCTCCACTAGCAATAAATCTGGAACTAGGGTTTTTTGAATTTCCTGTTCGTAGAAACCCCCGAGCACTGATTCACCCGACTCATCCTTTAAAAGATACGTAACTGCTTGGATTTGCTGCACTTTATGGATCGTGAAAAACATCGTTAGTAAAACTTTGCAAATATCTTTTATCACAAATTTTTTTTCTTTAGAATCCTGACTTTATTTCCTACGGCGAACTTGGGTCTCTCCAGCAGTTGTTTAGGACTACTTCGTCTCAGCAACGATTCGTTACACCTGGTTACTTCCCTAGGTTTCAGTTTTGTGGTGGAATGAACCATGTCACAGTAATGCGAAACCAACTCATTGATAATGTGTATCCACTTGTAATTCCTCTGCCAGGTGAATCTTTCCCACATTCGAGTTTTCAGCATTCTGTTGAAACGTTCTGCCACGCTCGGTTTCTTAGAGTATGTAGAGTACATGTTGATGTTATGGTGCCTAAGTAGCGCTTTGAAGTCTTTATTGTAGAACTCGCTACCTAAATCGACTTGTAAATTTTTAGGAGGGGGGGTCGCTCCTGCGAGTCTCTTCTTGAAAAGTTTGACGCCTATAAACAAAGCTTTCATCAAATTCATAACACCCAAAAATGAGCGTAGTAGAAGATTACTTAAAAATCAATGAACCTTTGGTGTATGATTCATCAGTCGAGTCTTACACCTACCATGAATACAACCCTATTGTTGGCACTAATCTCAACAATGTAAATTCTGAAATCAGCATACACGTTGAAAACCAAGATTTATTTCTACATGTTGCAAAAGTTACCTCCTGATTAAAGGTTGGTTGATGAAGCACGATGACTCGGCTTACGCAGACGCTGACGTAGCGGCATTGATTAATAACGCTCCCATGTTCTTGTTTTCTAATATCAATTAGAATAGAATAGAATAACCCGACGGTGCAAGCTAAAAGCCAAGAAGCACCCACCCCAACCACCATAAACACACACCAACAAGGGGCCAACCACCAAACAAAGCCTAAGCAAGTAAGTGGTCCAGCCGATTTTTAAAGGAATCAAGTGAATGGGAAAGAACAACCAAGACGGGCAGAGCATTCCATGCCTCGACCACACGTTCAGAAAGAAACCTGTGCCGCACATTGCCGGAGGATATACTACCACAGAGTTTAAGGGGGTGCCCCCTGGTCATGGTATGAGAAAGACAGAAAAAGTCAGCAGCCTGAACGTCAATGTGGTGGTTTAAGATTTGGTACGTGAGGATAAGATCTCCACGGTGGAATCTGGTTTTGACAGGGGTCAGGTTCAGTTTGCGAAGACAGTTCTTCGTAAGAAAAGTGTTTTAGGGGAAGGCACCATTTTGTGAGGAGGCGCTGACAAGTTTCAAGACGGGCGAAGAATGAGGCATAACAGGGGCGGCCAATCTGAGAACAGAATTCGAGTGTAGGGCGAAGGAAGGTTTTGTACAGGAGAGCAAACAGCTTTGGTGAGACAGCAGAGAAAGTTTTAGGAATATAGTGGGCTTTTTAAAGACTTTGCCGATGATATAATTAGTATTAACATGAAATTTAAGAGACGAATCAATCAAAATGCCCAAGTCCCTATGGGACGTATTAGTAGGGATAGTAGTGTTACCGAGGCGGTAGCTGTAGTGTGGGTTCTTATGCTCAATATGCAGCACCACGCATTTGGAAGGATTAAGGGCAAGACAGTTTTTGGTCGACCAGATGGCAACAGCGTTGATGTCTTGTGAAGATCTTAATGGAGATAAGCGGGAGAGAGAATTTTCAGGTCGTCTGCATAGCTCCTGCTAAAGGAGTGGATGACAGAATGGAGGTCATTCAGGAAAAGATTGAAAAGAGGGGGGGCCCAAAACAGATCCCTGGGGGACCCCAGGGGTAACAGGGACCCAATCACTAGAGGAAACCCTGAGACTAACACGTTGTCGTCTCTGAGAAAGATAAGAGTTGATCCAGGAAATGTGTGATTTAGGAAAATTCAAATAAGACAGTTTGTTAAGGAGAAGGGAGTGAGAAACAGAATCAAAGGCTTTGCTGAAGTCAAAGAATACAAGATCACATTGCATCCCTTTGTCCAGGAAGGTGGTAAGGTGGTTGCAAGTTTCAAGTAGGTTAGATTAGTAGATGTAAAATAGTACTATAACGGCCTGTGCTCAAAAAAACCCATTGTATTCTATATTTCTCCTACCCAAACATACCCCTACTACAATACCGACTCCCCCAAACAGACCTACTACAATACCGGGTCTGCCTTCAACAAAACCTACGAAAACCTTTTCGAAAACTTAAATACCTACCTACAAGGGGGGCTGTAGTCATCGTGAATGAAAAATTTTTTTTTTTTTACCGATCGGTCGTACTGCCGCACGGAGGCAGTCCGAATGAGAAATGTTTATTCGTCTTCGGAAACTTTCCCCATGAGTTTATCTATGCTCGCAAAGTGTTTGTAGAGCTCGGACCATTCCATAAACGAAAGTTGTAACAAAGTAACCACCGCCGTTGTTTTAGGGTCGTATTCCACAAAGTGCACTTGCGTGTCATCATTCGTAAATCGTACTCTGATTCTTTTCTCCTCTCCGACACGAAGCGCTTTCATTTTAAAATCCAACAAGAACTTCATTTTGTTTCTGCTGTCGAGTTTGGACAGTTCCAACATTATTGCCAACATATGTTTTTTGTGTACAGTTAGCTCCAATTGCTCGATTAACACTTCTCCGGCTATTTCGATGAATGGCTCGAAGACCTGTTTCGAAGTGGGATTCGTAACGCTTTTCCATAGACCCTCGTCCGTGCTTTCCCAAACTTTCCAGGCGAACCTATTTTCTTCTTCGTCCTTGGACTGCAATTTCTCCCTCCACTGATTGAGTACAGATCTGTTGATCTTTTCACCCAGTCGATATAGGTAGGTCCATTCCAACGAGTTGAGTCTCAACTCTGTGGTAAGCCCTGCCTGTTTGTTAAAAACGAGAGTTGGTCTGCTTTCAATCGTGACATTGAGGTATTTACTCAGCATAAAATAACCGCTAGTGGCGTCCATGATGAGAATGTATCTTAGAGTTTGTTCTTTATTAAAAAAAATTTTATATTTTATTCAGCAAACATTATTACAAGCAACAAATCACCGAGCCATTCGTTTCTTTTTCTCTCTTCGCTCTCTTTGAGCCAACCTTCTTTTTTCCCTGAACACTATTTTCTCATCTTCAGTCATTCTCGCACGTCGGTCTTTTTCCGCAGCTTGTTTTTTCTTTTTCTGGATAGGAGTAAGTGTGGCGTGCCTATCCCTATCTAACCGTCTTCGTTTATCCCTGGCTCTCTTCTTCCACTCTTCTGGATTTTGCACTTCATCCCCGTTCCACCAAGTTTCCGCCTCTTCATCGCTGATTATACAGTTGGACATACCTGATCATACTCCGTCATTGTCATCGTCTAAAGACTCCATGATCAATTTATTAAGATAGCCCTCCCCATCGTAGTTATCATCCTCATGGTATTGTATATATTTGATGCCACGATGTCCGATTGCAAAAGTTTCTACTTCGTTTACGAGGAATCTCTTATCGTCGTAGGCCGAGAGTAGGGATTTATTCACCACGGTCGTTGCCAGCTGGTGATGGCTGTCACTGGCGATCTTGTACCAACTCCCTCTTTGTTCCTGATTCGAATGGAGAGTCGCCATGTAATCTTTGTGTCTAAAGTGTTTCTCCACGAATCCCTTGGAAATTCCCTTCGCTTTTTTCGTTTCGCTTTGGGACGTCACGAGCGAATACATCTTGCTACTCAACCCCACAAACTCTTTTATCGGTCCTCCCTTCGTGGCATCTTTCATCTTTCCAAACACTTGCTTGTTGACGTTGTAGAACAGTGGGTGTTGAGGATCGTAGTTGCTAGTGTCGAATCTACTCATGTTTTTAGCCATGTCCGCGTACACGTTCACGGTTTCGATGCAATAGCACAGCGAGTCCGTGTCAGTGAACATGCAACATCCGAAACGAATCGGCAATGGGTTGGGCGGAATATTTGATGGCTGGCTTGCTGTCGGTGCATAGCTTGACTTTGAGTCTTTTCTGTTTCTGTTCAATCGTCTTCCCAAACACCGAATCAGGACACAACTTGTGAAATTCCCCTTCAGACACCGTCTTCGATTCCTTTCGTTTTGCCGTATGAAAATCTATATATTGTTTCAACCAGGGCTTCTGATTGAAACTCAGCACCCTCCTGATGTGACGTAGGACCAAGCCATGTTCGAGGTAGAATTTTAGGTTACGGTAGTGAATTACGTAACGCATCTTCCCCAGTAGGTTGACCACTAGCTTCACGACAGATTTCACTGATTTTCCTCGCACAAATATTTCGAATACTCTGAAACTAATTCTTCTCTTATTTCAAATTTTTCAGGAGCAAGCGGGTAGTCGTTGTGGAGCTCATGAAGTTTGTTCGGGTAGTACAGATCTACTTCCAGAATGTATCCTACCGACGACGTGTCTGCTATCTTAGTCACGTCGAAAGCTCGAATCTCATCTTTAGTCAAATACCTAAAGCCGTTGTACGGCAGCAGCTGGCTCATGGCCCAGCCATAAGCGCTATTGAGGTCCCAATCGATGATGTACTTATTAGGTTTTGTTGAATCGTACGCTTCGGGAATGTACGGGTTGTTGGCCTTCGCGAACCTTCGACTAATGAAGCTAACTCCACCCTGTATTCCCGACAAGACGAAGTTGTGTTTGCTAGCATGAGTAAATAGTTCCAATTCGGCCTTGGTCATCTTTAGAGCTGCTGCCCAGCTAAACCCTGGGGTGGAGACGTAATAGCACGGATCTATGTCGTGGTCTCGCAAGCAGATCCTGCGGAATTCGTCGAAAATGTCTGCCAAAAGCAGACAGTTGGTTAGCTGATACATTTCGTGGTAGGAGGAAAACTTTTTGATTTTCAGCATACTCCAAATCTTTTTGGTGTGATCGTATTGTTCGTCAGTTAGGCCTTCTTCTTTGAGTTTGGAATAAAAGTATTCTTTCGGTGGTAAAGACTGCTCTTCGAACACACTCATGCTGGAAACGTGTTCGTATGGGTAGGAACCCTTACGGGTTCACAGATCCACGGCAGTCTCTTCCTGGACGTCAGGAAGGAACCATTTGTCCTTCCCACCAGCTTTCAAGAACAGCTTCACCGTCCTAAACTCGTAATCTCGTTTATGTCTTTCCGCCAGAGTTTTCAGCGAAGAGGAGAGAAAATTATAGCTGTCTACGAACTTAAGCCGAACGTACCTTTTCTTTTTTTTCTTTTCATCCCATCCCGTTTCAACGGTAATGGTCATGCTCATGAACCTCTCCGTATTTCTCGCGAGGACTTCTACTTTTTTCGAAAACTTGTGCACCGGTCTTACCAGTAGATGCATATCGTTAGCTTCGAGACAGTGAAATACCACGGGGATCGTGGTGCGCTCTCGGGCATTCAGATTACAACTCGAGTGAGAAGCTCCTCTGTACTGGCCGGTAACGTGGCAGTGATCCCGGACTTTGTCGTCTTTTGATCCGAATGGCTTTTTGCAGTAGATGCAGTCTACAGCGTGGTTAAAATCAGCCTCTTGGACCGGAGTGAGGCATAGTGGTTGGACTCTTTTTAATGTTTCGTTGTACTCGTGCGCTTCAATCACCAACTGATCGAAGAATTCTTCAACGGCATCCTCTCCCAGGTAATAAGCAGCTTTTTGAAAGTTTCCAGACCCCACCACGACGTAGCCGAAGCTGCAAGGTTGATGGTGGTTGATTTTCTTCCCGGAGCTGTTAGAGGAAGGAACGGGTTTCAGAAGGCACTCGAAATCGGCGTATATGATTTTGGGGTGAATATTTCTTCTATTGAAAGCTTCAAACCTCAAAATGTTTTCGCCCGGTTTTAAGAATTTGAGCGCTTGAGGTGACGGATTGGTTCTTGTGCAGTCCAGTTTGTGTTTGTCTCTCAGCGATGCCTTTCCATAAGCGGCGAAACAATTTCGACAGTAATATTTCGGGTTGCTTCCCGATCCCAGGTGTCGGAGAAATTGGTCACAATCCACGATGGCGCAGTAGTGAATATTTGTCGACTCGTCGGTAATTAAAAGAAGATCTACGGGTTGGCCTTTAAAATTCGTGCTCACACGAAGGGGATGCAAGCCGTTCTCTTTGGTATAAGCAATCACATTGATCGATAAATGATTATTGGCCATCTCGAATGAGTCAATGTGATCCAGCGGCGTTGGAAAGTCCAGCATCGAACAATCTACCGTCCTCACGTATACCTCGTATTCTTTCGGATTCACCATGCTTAATTTGTGTTTGGCAGCCAGAATTGAATACAAGAAGCACTTGTGGTCTGTGAAATTTTGAACATTGACTACACACTTCCACTTCTTTTTTAATTTTGCTGGCAGAGGAATGTAAGAGCCCGGTCTGAGCGGGTCGATTTTTGCTACTCGGATTGTGAGTTTGTAGGAGCGATTTATCACCCAACCACTTTCTCTTTCGGCGAATTCGTCGATGGAACGTTCGATTTTAGCATAAACTGCGTCCAGTAACTTGGGAGTATCTAATGGATTATAGATTGGGGAGTAGCGGGACTGAAATCCAGTTGGTATTTCTTGGCCGTTTCGAACGAAACTCACTCCTAATCCAATTTGAGCTCTGCAAGTCACCAGTTGCCGGAGACATTCGTACAGTTGAGCTTCTATACCTCTTCGCATCAACATTAAAAGGTACAACGGGTCTACAGCCTGCACAGCTTTCGTGTACTTTCTGTGTTCGAGTCCTTGCTCACAGAGGATGGGATCGTCTGTACAGCCCAACACCCTCTCGAAGCAATCGCACTCGGGTGGGTAACTATTCCTGTGTGTCTCTACGAGGTATTGTATCAATCTTTCTCGGGTAGGATACGTTTGAGCGCAGTAAACGCAGGTAAAGTTTGTTTTTACCATCGCTCCAACTGAATGATTCTGTTTAATAAAATAAATAACATGAGCAGTAATAATTTCAACGTCCTGGTCACAGTTTAATAATATAAATAAAAGGAGGAAAAATTTGGTATTTTTGTTGTTATTTTCCTAGAACAACTGGCTTTTTGTCGAGCCAACTGTCGAAGCGCTCGTCATAGCCTTTTCACCTGACGAGGTAACGAGTTTTCCCTCCCACTTTTTTAGTCTTCATAATCTCTTCGACTAAAAACAGATGCGGCACGTTAGTTTTCTGCAACTCTTGCTCGTAAAAAGTGCCTTCGATTTTACTACCCAGTTGGTCGACCAACCTGTAGCAAGTCGGTCGAGTTTTTCTGACTTCACTCACCTCGAACAGTTCATTGGTAAAGTTTTGCAAATATCCCTTGTCGAATACAGATTTTGCCGTTGTAACTCTTACTAAATCCCCGACTTTGAAACTATTCTTCTTCTTTTTGGAAGGGCTCTTTTTCAGCAATCTGTTTCTGATCTCCGGTTCATCGCGTTTAGTTACTTCGGATGGTTTCATTTTAATGGTAGAATGAACTCTGTCGTTGCAATCTTTGACAATTTCATCTATAATGTCTATCCACTTGTGGTTACCTCGCAGAGTGAACCGTTTCCACATGTTCGACTTCAATGTGCGATTTAGGCGTTCTACTACGCTCGCCTTGAGTTCTGACTTGGTCGAATAGTGGTTTATTTTGTGGCGTTTCATTAGTGCTGCGAAATTCCTTCCCTTCGTCGCTTTGCAGGCTTTTAAGTGGATTAGACACCGTGTTTAATATCTCGTTAAAAGCGCCAGTGACATCCGCGGCGTTCTTCGATTTCACAGGGACGGCCCAAGCGTATTTAGAGAATACATCGATGGCAGTCAGCAAGTATTTGTAATTTTCGTTTTGTTCCGCGTAAGGTAACATCTCCACCAGGTCCGCTTGAACTAAATCACCTATCCCGTAGCTAATAACGCGCCTTCTCGGAAAGTTTCGCCTAGCTGGCTTGTGTAGCTCCTCCACTAAAGTTTCCATTTGATCTTTTTTTTTAATTCCCATTCACAACTTTACTTTGGTTTTCATAGCTGCGGCTACGGCAGCTGCTGCGAACTTCTCTTTCAGACCAGTATTGATAGATTTTGCTACTTTTACTGCATCGGAGGCCAACTTTTTTTATCAGCTTCGTGCCTTCGTTCCAAGTCTGGTTTGGCAGTATTCGATGTTGTGCTGTTTGCAGGCCTCACCTAGAGAATTGATGGCAGCATCGCCTCTGTTCAGTCTCTTGTTCAGTTTTGTTCCCAGACTGCAATAATTGTATCCCGGAATGTGAAGTTCCACCGGCAACTTGTCGATCGCGCTGTTGAACAATCCAGAGCCTCTGCTCTTCTGAAACTGTGCTTTCCTCGTGCAACATTTATTGACATTTTGACGTTTTTACTGGCTGTAACTCTTTTGCATTTGAGGCAGTAGATGTCTGTTTATTTATAAAATTAGAATGAAAAGGTACTTTAGATACTAGTTTTGCAGAGAATTTATCAAAATACCATTGTTTTTCTTAAAGCAGCTGAAAGATGAAAGTGTTAAATTATGACATAGCCGATGTCAATAAGCAACCATCGACTGGTAATTTACTGAATTTTCCAGAGGACGTAAGGTGCATCATTTGCGGCTCTGCCGGTTATGGAAAGACCAATTTAGTTATAAATTTCTTTTGCAATCCAGGTTGGTTGAATTATGACAGCCTGCACGTGTACTCCAAGTCTTTATTTCAAAACAAATATTTCCATCTCAGGAGAGCTTTCGAGGAAATATGTCCGGGCGTAGCTACCTTTTGTTCCAACAACGAAGATATCCCACCACCAGAAGAACTGCCATGTGGCAAAACGGTTAATTTTTGGACGATTTCATGATGGAGAAACAAGACAGAATCGAACGCTATTTTGCCTACGGCAGGCACGCAGACGCCTCGATCTTTTATTTATGTCAGACTTACAGCAGGATACCCAAGAGAGTTATTCGAGACAATTCCAACATTATAATTCTCTTCAGGCAAGATGAAGCAAACCTCAAACATGTCTTCAATAACCACATTAGTGGTGGCATGGTTTGCGACGAGTTTCGTAGCATGTGTGGTGAGGTTTGGAACTCTGTTCCGTACGGATTCCTACTCATCGATAAAACCAAACCCTTGGATCGAAGGTATAGAAGAATGCTCGACTAACAACGATGTGTCTGCTGAAGGTTTTGTTGACATTAACGTACATCTAGGTTTTTGTTGAAATTTACGTACGTCTAGGTTTTTGTTGACAATAACGTTTGTTGACTTAAACATTATTTTTTAAAGTACTAAACTGTCATGTCTACTAAAACTAAAAATAAGAGAAGCAAACCCCAGAAAGAGGTCGATCAGTACGAGGGTCTAAAAATACAGTGTGTGCCGTAGAGGTTTGTTCGCGAGCGTAAAAGTACCGTACGCTTTTCATTTGTTGTGCCAGGAACTCGTGTATTGAACATATGTAAGCAAATTGTCTTGTACATAGTTATTTCCTCACGTAAACTTGTCTCATAACAAAAATTTTGTGAGCCAAAAAAAACCATTTTTACGAATCCAGTACCTTAATTAGCCCCTCCGTTGGAACAAATACATGCATATGAGAAATCCAACCAAATCAAAGTTGAGACCAAGGAAAAGTTGAAATAAATCTGTTCTAGTCATGTCTACCAAAGCTAAAAATAAGAGAAGCAAACCCCAGAAAGCGGTCGATCAGTACGAGGCTCTAAAAAAGCGTCTGAAACAAAAATTTCAAAATATAAAACTGGAAGAGCAGACAGAATCTGAACATTTGCAAAAGATATTCAAACCAGTAGTTGATCCTATAGTAGACCAAACTAAAATGCAGATGCTACAGGGAAGCGAGGCTTCGGCTCAGCGTCAACGACAAATCAAAGAACTGTTGGCTCTAGAGGCTGGACAGAAGAAACAAGAAAAATATCACGGGAAACGGTTAGAGCATATTCAGAAAGCTCTGGAAGCGGCAATGGGCCGCGTTGATACTGAAGACGAGAATATAGACAGTGACGATGGCGAGATACAGTTTCGCGCGGGTGCCAGGAGACGACTCTCCAGTTCCATGGGTGCATTACCTGACCCGCCCTCCGACATGTCACTTGCCCTCACGCCGGGAGCTCGTAGGAGACAAATGGAAGAGGCCTCTTTACTCGGAGATTCCGCAGTCAGACTCGGTCCGCTAGCTACCAAGTATCTAAGCATGTTTGCCACTCGAGAGACTCTGACCGACCCCACTTTTGGCATTCGATACGACCCGGAGACTAAACGTTACGTGATTGGTGCAATGGAGGTACAATTTCAAGACGACGACTTGATCGTGGGAGGAAAAAACTACAAAGGGACGGACGATTTGTGGCAGTTGGTTATGTTAAAAAACCCTTCGAAACCACCGGATGGAGATGCTAGCCTTTTGAACTACCACGATATTCTGAAGAGGAGTAAAGCCATATATCACAACAGCGACGACAGTACGAGAAGACTAAAGTCCAGCGCCGGTTTCAAGTACACGACTTTTATAAAACCTGTTTGGGGCAGACCTGCCGAGGTTGTAGGGAAAGGATACCGGTTCTATAGAGATCCAAATGACTTGTGCGAAAGACTGAAGCTCCTCAGAGCCTCTACAGAGTCTGGCAATAATTCTCTGGACGAAGAATTCGTGCACATTTTCACAGAAATGCGGAGCATAGCATTGCTGTCCGATGGAGAGTACCGAAAACTGATCGGTGAATTCGGTAGATGTTAACTAAGGTATTAAACTGAGAATATGTCGATCATACTTTCCTCTGAAAAAACTGACTTTGTGACCAGTTTTCCTTCCCCGTTGATATTGGATGGCGCTCACGAATTGGCTCTAGTCAATCTGGAAACTTACAACTCCATTCCTAATGTTATAGAGGACGTGACCGACTCTTTCACTTACAGCGCGGACGGCGGTAACACCTGGATTAAAATCGTCGTCTCAGAAGGTTGTTATGAATTAGACGAAATTATAAACATCATTTACAGAAAATTCAAAAAGAGCAAGCATTGGGACGAGACTAATAACGTTTCCTACGTTCTATTAAATGGCAACGTAAACACTCTAAAGTGCGAACAACTATTACTGACAGGAGATATAAGGTTGATTTTTCTGAACCGTCCAGTATAGGAAAGATTTTTGGTTTCGAAGCTAAGACTTACGAATTTGGGGAATACATCGGACCAAACACTGTGAACATAATAAATGTAAATAGCATACTGGTACATTGTGACTTGGTTTCGGGTTCTTACGTGAACGGATCGTCGCAACCGACTCTCTACTCGTTTTTCCCCAACATCTCCCCGGGATATAAAGTGGTTTCTTTGCCTCACAATCTGATATAGGCCTATCTGCCCGTTACTAAAAACGTGGTTTACTCTATTAGAATTTGGTTGACCGACCAGGCCAACAGGCCTGTTAATTTGAGAGGTGGGACATTAACGATGAGACTACACTTACGAAAAAAATAAAAAACCTAAAATGTTGAAATTTAATAAGAATATTATTAAACCGACTGTTCCCAGTCTACCTTTAGCTAAAGAACCAATCGTCCAAAACCAATTGGGAGGCTCTTATAAGAGAGAAACATTGCCACGAGCGAAAGGGGGGAATAATGAGACTTTCAGAGCTAGAAGGCGACAATTTCTGAGTCCTGAAAACGTCAAATTCATAGACAGTCTCATCAGTGCCTAAAGATGGAGATCAAAGAGGAATATCTGAACCTTACAGAACCATTCATACTGGACGAATCAGTCGTCAGTTACAGTTATCTCGAGTACGGGCCAATAGTGGGTACGAACGTGAATACTCCCAACAGCGAAATCAGAATTACGGTTCAGAACCAAGATTTATTCACCCACCCGCACAAAAGCTACATTCACGTGAAAGGTGTTCTTGTCAAGAGTTCTGACAGTTCGGCATACGCCGTGACAGATAAAATTGCATTGGTGAATAACGCCGCCGCATATTTATTTAGCATGATACAATATAAAATAGGCGACAAGACAGTCGACCAATTAAATATGCCCGGTTTTGCAAGCACCATTAAAGGCTTAGTAAGTTACTCTCCGGAGCAGCAAGCGGAATTGACCAATAGAGGATGGATTTTGGACTCCCATAATGCATCTTTAACAGACGATACTACGAATTTGATTCTGAAACACAAAAGAGCCGTGCTCTTTGCCCGCAACCCGAAAGGCAGTTTTTCCTTCGCTGTGCCATTGTCTCACTTACTGGGCTTTTGCAAAGACTATACGAAAATTTTATATGCTTGTCAACAAACGCTGGTGCTTATTCGATCGTCGGACGATAATGCTGTATTCAGAGCATCGGGGGTTGATGCCGGCAAGATAGTCTTAGAACAAATAACTTGGTTCCTCCCGCACGTGACTCCCTCCGATGGTCAAAAAAACAAACTGTACGCTATGGTGGATTCTGGCATCAGCGTCCCCCTCGCATTCAGACACTGGTACGCTGACCAGTTAGACCTTCCCACCTCGACAAGCTGCGCTTGGAGATTAATCACCACTTCAGCTGTTGAACGGCCGAGGTGGATAGTAATAGGTTTTCAGACGGCCAGAGACAACGATGCGAAAAAAAATCCGGCAGTCTTCGATCACTGTAACTTTACAGACGTCCACGTAACGCTCAATTCCGAACGTTACCCTTTTCTCGATTTAAATTTAAATTTTCCGCAAGGTAACATTTCTAACTTGTATCAAATGATCGTAGATTTTAGGAAGCAGTACTACGGGTTGGGGTTAGGATCGTCTGGACCATCTTATGAAGTCAATATGTTCTCGAAGAATTATCGTTTGGTTGCACTGGACGTTTCAAAGCAGTCTGAAAGATTGTCATCGTCAGTTATAGATTTGCAAGTAAAAATGCGCTTCGGAACCGCCGTCCCTTCAAACACGAAAGCTTTAGCTTTGGTTATTAGCGACAGAATAATGTACTTGAAATTGGACAAGAGTAAAGTCGAGGTTTAGGTATGATATCTTATTTTATTATTTTTTTTTCATAAAGAGGAAAAATCATGTACAGAAACGTAGCAGTCTCTTTGACTCGCCATCAAAAGCAAAAAATGTTAAAACACGTCAAAGCTGGCAAAGTTCCTTCTTTTCGCCTTTCCAATTCTCAGCTAAAGAGAGGGAACGTGACGCTTCCACTCACTAAAACGCAACACGGTAAAGTATTGAAGGCTCGGAAAGCAGGTCGAGGACTGAGCTTGAAACTTTCTCGGAATCAAACTGGCGGCATAATTCCTCTCCTACCCGCCCAAATTCAAAATGGCCGCCGATATCTAGGAGAAAATGAGAAACTTGGCTAAAATTAATTAATTTTTTGTTTTATTTGTGCCCAATAGATGGAGCCATATGTTCAGTTGCTCACAGCATTCAGTTCGTTTTTTCAGTGACCATAGCACTGATCACTTGAGTTTTATTAATTTTTTGTTTGATTTGATTTGTGCCTAATAGATGGCGCTCTATGTTCAATTGCTCACAGCATTCAGTTAGTTAAGTGTATTACAGTTCTCTCAATAGATGGAGCTATGCTTCAGCTGATGGTGCTTGGCCAGCTTTCACTTTCGTTTGTGTATTTTATCAAACTCTCAATAGATGGCACTTCGTTTACTGCTTAGCACTGATCACTAAGTTAGGTGAATTACAGTTCTCTCAATAGATGGAGCTATGTAGTGGTTTGTCTGTGTTTTAGATTGCTACCATAGAACTTGGCACTTTTCAGTTTCGTTATTTTTTTTATTAATTTTATCGTTAGATGGCGCGATCCCCCCAATAGGTTTGTGTCATTCTGGTTTCACTAAAATATCTCGCATTGGCGTAGTAATGTGTTGTTTTGGGCAAAGGGAACGGAAGCACATGAGAAATTAATCTTCGTGGATTAATTTTTACCCAAAATGCTTCAAAAAAAATCTTTATTACTGGGGGAAAATCAACAGGTATTTTTGTGTTTATAAACTTACTAAATTTGTAGATAAGCTATTGCATATTTCATACTTACTTTTACTAGTGTCCATATTTTTTAAAAGTAGAATGTAGGTCAAGGTCATTTTCTGGAATCCTCCTAATGTCCCGTTAGAGCCCACGTTTTTTTTTTGATTTGGACCTTTTGGGCTCTAACGGGACATATCGTAGCATAGGAAGTTTTCCAGGCGCCTTTTACTTAATCCAAAAATATAGCCTAGGACTGGGAAGGCTATACTCAAGGAACACTGCCTGAGAAAACCTAGGACTGTAAGATTTTCCCAGCGCTGTAGCGAGGTCGGGCCAACAGCGGTGTAATCGATACATGGTTTTTTTTTTAATATATTCCACGTAAGCAATCGTGTAGTTTACGTTTGTGTCAAAATAGCTAGCCCTAAACTGACACAAACTTCATTACACGACAAACCAACGTGCGGTCCCCACTGGAAAACGATTCAGAGCAGGCAGTTAAACGCAACAATATTTCTTAGGTTAGTAAGATACATTGTTCCGTTTGCTACCCTTTCATTCTCGAAAAACAGTCGGTGGTAAGGGATAGAGGGGAAGGACAAACAGACAAATAACAAACAAATACAACGTGCCTTAAGTTCATAGGTGTCGACTATTTTTCCGAATTATCATGCGTCACATTTTCTCTCCCGAAAAAAAGCTTCACGAAAAACGGTTTTTTTAAGCCCACTAAAACTTGTGTCAGGCCACGGCTTTTTCGGACGTATTAGTTAACCTACGATGGAACTAACGACGCTGTGCAAGACCGAAACTCGCTCCACCCGAGGATTACCATACGCCATCGGCGATAAACTAACTCCGAATCACCCGTGTTATAACAATAAAGAACAGGACGAACAAACAAAATATAATGCGGCTCTGGGTAGTACGTAACCAGCTGAGGTGGCTTGAAAATTGTGACTGAGTCGCTCCACAAACCCCAGATTCCATGCTGAAAGGATGCACGCCTCGTGAGCCAAATCCACAGAAGACGTAACAAGACTGCATAGCATTTTGTAAATAATAGTGTTCAAACCACGTTGCAGTTGATTGAATAATTCGTAGTTGAATAATTCGCAGTATAAGGAAGGCATTCGTATAAGATCGTATCGTAATTCGTAAAATAAAGCATTCGTAGTTGAATAATTTGCAGTATAAGGAAGGCATCCGTATAAGATTAATAAGGCATTCGTAGCAGGATTCATCACTGGTGTGGTTGAGCACTGTGAGAATGTACGCCTCGTGCCGAATTTGTGGAATGGTAGCACGGAGTAACGCCAAAGCAATCAGGTGTACAAATGAAGTTGCTTTTTCGAACTGTACCATAATTAATAAGCCACCCATATCAAAAAGAAAAATCTGGTCGTACTACTTACATTTTCCCGTGATAACACAGCTGCAAAAATGAGGCAATGTTGGCGTGCAAATATTTTTTGTATGCAGGAAAAGGATGCATTATTGACGTATGATTGACGCAAGTTGGCTTCGAGACATGGCGGAAGCATGTGTTCTTCACGTGAATGACATATGTGGGGAAACCCATTTAGCTCATTAAATAACGGGAAATAGTCACGACTTTGTAGCTCATGTAAAGAAGCATTGATATCACGCTCCAATTGACTTTAAACTCGTTTCCGGATACTCATATAAAGAGCATCCTCCAGTATAGTTAATGAATCGTTTTCAACGCTGTTTTCCTGTTATAGCGGTGTGGAATGAGATTTTTAACTCTGCAAACTTAAAGGAGGGTTGCCGCAGAATTAAACATTTTTTTTTTAAATGTAGAAGCCATACTGTAGTCGCACTAAAGCGAAAAACATTTCTCCATTCAGACTAGGTAGTCGCACTAAAGCGAAAAACATTCCTCCATTCGGACTGCCTCCGTGCGGCAGTACGACCGACCAGTAAAAAAAAAAAAAAAATTTTTCATTCATGAGCACAGCCCCTTGTAGGTATCGTCTACTATTTAAGTTTTCGAAAAGGTTTTCGTAGGTTTTGTTGAAGGCAGACCCGGTATTGTAGTAGGTCTGTTTGGGGGAGTCGGTATTGTAGTAGGGGTATGTTTGGGTAGGAGAACAACAGAATACAATGGGTTTTTTTGAGCACAGGCCGTTATAGTACTATTTTACATCTACTTAGATTGACAACAACGGCCTGGGAGGAAACCATGTTGGAATTGAAAGTCGATATTGAGATGTTGACAAATGCTCATAACAGATTTATGGAAAAACCTTTCAAGGATTTTAGAAGCGACACAAAGTAAACTACTCGGCCGGTAATTATTAACATCATGAAGGGACCCACCCTTATGAACAGGGGTGATATTAGCTTCTTTCCAATGATTAGGAAAAGTGCAGGAAGAAAAGGAACTTTGATAGATCAAAAAGAAAGGGGTAGCAAGAGATTTTGCACAGGATTTGAGAAAGAGAGGGGAAATGCCATCAGGGCCACAGGAAGAATCCTCCCTTAAAGCAAGGAAAGCATGCTCCACGTCCGAGCACAGGAAAGGAGCAGGAATGAAACCAGCATCCATTGGAGGGCTGGGGAGATGTGGCAGATAAGAAGAGGCAAAATGCGAACCAAATTCCGCCACAATATCAAGGTCATCGAGCAAGATAGGACCGTCATTACTCTTCAGACAAGTAGTAGGAGCAGTCTTCCTATTGCGATTAACATAGGCAAAAAGTGACTTAGGGTCCGATTTAGCTTTGAGAATAAGGGATTCCTCATAAACACGACGGGCAGTGCGAAGACCAGAACCGGCAGCACTGCAGCTTTGAACAGGGCCATATTTGAGGGGGAGGGAAAGTCACGAAGACGATTATAGGCACGTTTTTTCTGTCTAATCAGGGACCTAATGTTGTGGTCCAGCCAAGGCAGGGCACTCTTGGTGGAAGGGGCAAACACAGGAATGAAATTTTTAATAACATCAAGAATGAAATCTTCGACAATTTCAAGTTGGGAGTCCACGTCCCACCCCCTGAGCTCAGCAGCCAGTCAATACAGGCAAAAATGTCATTGATTAGCATGAAGTCGGCTTTTCTATAATTGGGACGGGGACCACCATGAAGATTAATGTGAAAGACAATTTGGAGATTATAACAAAGAACATCGTGGTCGCTGAGCCCAAAGGGATGGTAGTGAATAATGGGAGAAACAGTAAGGTCAGCATTGGTAATGACAAGATCAAGTAAGTTAGAGTTTTGTCCTGTTCTATGTCTGGTAGGCTTCACAATATGTTGGAGGAGGCCATGGTATTGTAAAAAATCTAGAAATTCAAAAGCAGCACTATTTTCCGATTGGGAAGTTAGGAGCGTGGTCCAATTTATGGTAGGGAAATTGTAGTGACCAGCTAGGATCATTTGGCAGCCCTTGGACAGCATGATGAAATGGTTGTGAGGCGAAAGGAGAACGGGCCAGCTGACTTGAAGGCTGATTTTAGGGACTCGATAGCATCAGCCCACATGCAGATGACAATCCTTAGCAAAATTCAATCGGCGCTGAATAAATTCCCACTCTCCATGAGAGTCAGAAGAAGAACGAAGGAGAGTCGAGGGGATGCAAGATTTAACATAAATGGCGGCAACACCATGATGATTGATATCCCTGTTGCAACGATAGAGAGTATAACCTGAAAGCTCAAGGGTGCAGTTATCCACTCTGCTGGAAAGGTGCGTCTCAGTGACGCAGATCACATCCGGATTTTCCGTGTTGACATGAAGTTTGAGTTCATCAAGCTTGCTGAGCAGCCCCTGAGCGTTAAAGTTCGAGAGCTTTAGAGAGTAAAAAGTTTTGTTGGAAGTCTTATTTGGCAAACAACCTTTTGGCAAAAAAATTTTTACTCCTGAATTTAGAGCATATTAGGATCAGCCTTCAGATCATCTTGTGTTAAATTGTTGAGGAGTTTTTCTGATCCAGAGAGGTGCAGAGAATTCCCATCCTCGTCACCTTCTGTCAGATCACTCCAATCCCTTGTGACGCTAGTGTTTCCTTTTCCGTTAGCTTCAGTTCCTTTTTTTTCCGGGTGGTGATATTATTTACCGGAGTCCCAGCTGGATGATTGAGAAGATTTGGCTTAAAAAATTGGTCTATAGTTTGTTGCCCAGTTGTTGGTTCCTTAAGGGGATCATGTGCAGCGGTGGAGGGCCCAGCCTGATTGGGAGTAGTGGAGCCTTTGGTTTGTTTACGTCTACGTCCAGTGAAATGGGAAACACGAGCACCAGGTGGCCAGGCATCAGAACTAATGATAATATCGGCAAAGTTACTATCAACAGTGACACAGAACGATTTATACGTTGGGTATGACTTACGCAGTGGATAACAACCCACCGTAAGCCCAAAGGTGGTTTTGATAAGGCTTTGAATGCGCTCAATTTCGTACTGACGTGGAACCCGCCAACAAAGATTTTAGTAATTTGTTGCTGAGTATTAGGGGGCAGAGCTTGGGTGTTGGCCATGATCGAGGATAGAACACTAACAGTTGGTCGTTGAGTAGCCCATGATGGCAAAACAGGCCTGTCAGCATTCCCCAGTTTAGAAAATGGAGAGCCAGTTTCATTGGTTTCATGATTCTTTTCACTATTATTTTTTAGGTGACCTTAATCTCGCTGGGAAAGTTGCGTCCTGAAATCATCAAGTTCGCCAATATTAGTTTCAGGAATGGCGACAGGAGTCCAAGGGCGAGGGCGCAGCGGGGCTTGCTTGTCTGGCGCTTTGGACGGAGGAGAGTTAAGACCAGTTGAGGCAGCTGAGCTTGTGTGATCTTGAAAGTGTTGCCGAAAATTGACCGCCGACTAACAGAGCAACTTTCGTGTATGGTTGAATCATCAGGATGTGGAAGTGTTAAGTTGGGATCCGATCTAAGGGCATTTAAAGTGTTGATAAAAAATCAGATACATGATTTTTAGGATTGCAGCAGATAGTCGGATCGACCAATTTGGTGAGGGTGTGCGTTTCCTGCTGCACCTTTGCTCCCTCGGCAAAATGGACGATGTTTTCAGATTGTACATCAGGAATCCTAGAAATTCCCTCGTTGGAAGGGCCAAATCGAGCAAAACCCTGTCGAACCTCAACAGTAAGGTTCCCAACTTCAACAGCAAGTAAGTCAAATTTGTGCAAAATGTCACCAATCACTCTGTTACGTTCAATAAGGGTGTCGGCGACGGGGGAGCACTGTTTACAAAACCATCTCAAACCCGACGCATTACCTGGTTTATGAAGGGAGAGAGCATAGTCCGGCAGATCGGTACATACAGCATGGCAGGCTCCGTAACAGAGGCAACAAGAAAGAACACTATCCCGGAAGAAATAGCAGAAAGACATCTACGACTGGAGCTT
Organism: Lithobius niger; assembly: GCA_023313725.1. Taxonomy (NCBI): domain Eukaryota; kingdom Metazoa; phylum Arthropoda; class Chilopoda; order Lithobiomorpha; family Lithobiidae; genus Lithobius; species Lithobius niger. The sequence continues at coordinate 49,818 of JAHWFP010255579.1, forward strand.
AGCGAAACACGTCCATCACTTACGGTCGCCTCCGCGTATTTCCTCCCCGGTCTGTGGTTAACTACTTGGTACCAGGAATTAAATACAATTATGAACGAGTACAAAACTTTAAACAAATTGTGCAGTCATTTTTGCTTATTTTTTTCTAAGTGCCTTCTCTAAGGCACGTACTTACGTACGAGCTGTTTTGGATAGGATGAGACGAGTCATCTATTGAAAACTTACATGTAAATCTAACTGGAAATAAACATCGTCTGTGTGAAACTCTTCGAATTCCTGTACCGCCGATGAGCAACGGTAAACGGTTTTCGAAAACGGTAGCTGTCGAATGATCATCCTTTAGACAAGTAATTAACGGGCCCTCTTTCCTACTTTACATTTAGCAACGAATGCAATGCTTGGATCGCTGCAGAATAAAATTGCTTTATGAATTAAACCAGAACTTGTACATACGAAGCTTGAAAGAGGACCGGAATTAACGATCCCATCGCTCCCTTTTTCCGAAGGCCTGTTCATGCTGAAACTGATTAGCATGAAACTGCCGCGTCATTCAGCAAAGTAGGTTCGCTTAAGTTTCTAATCGGTTTGTTCGCGGCATTGACGTATTTCATTCTAATCGACTTGTAACAAGCAATTGCTGTCGACGAATACCTAAGTACAAGCATCACTCGGTAAAGTAGGTTGCTTAGATTTCTAATTGGCTTGTGCATTGCATTGAAGTATACTTTCTGGTCGTCCTGTGATAAGCAATTTCAGTCAACGTACACTTTTGTAGCCGCGTCAGCTGCATGCCAAGGAAAAGCTTTGTATTTAATTTGCTTCTTCTTCACGCAAAAATTCCCGTCAGACTTAATCGAAGTACAATTATTTTTTTCGATGCTAGAATCGGTGGAAGCCAACTCACTGGCAAGATGAGAAATGGAAGGAGGCAATTCGGTTTTAAGTTTCTGAATATCCGTTGCCAGAGTACCGATCTGAGAATAGTAATTTACCATATCTTCAGAGTCGATAGCAGCTCCTACTTTGGTTAAACGCGTACTTTGCATATCATAGTTGTTTTCGGTTGTCAACACATACCCTAGTCCAGGCTGTCCCTTCAGACCGACCCCCACCACTTCACCCCCTTCTCCTCTAGTCCTTTTCAACGATTGTCTAAACTTATTAACAGATATCTTTTTTTAATATACGAATTG